>WYDI02030194.1:0-107598 GCA_009867235.2 Psittacus erithacus
AGACAGGCTGAGAAAGTTGGGGCTGTTCAGCCTGGAGAAGAGAAGGCTGCGTGGAGACCTCATAGCAGCCTTCTAGTGTCTGAAGGGGGGCCTATAAGGGTGCTGGGTACGGAGTATTCATTAGGGACTGTAGTGATAGGACAAGGGGTAATGGATTCAAACTTAGGAGAAGTTTAGATTGGATATAAGGAAGAAGTTCTTTACTGGGAGGATGATGAGGCACTGGAATGGGTTGCCCAAGGGAAGCTATGAATGCTCCATCTCTGGCGGTGTTCAAGGCCAGGTTGGATGGAGCCTTGGGTGACATGGTTTAGTGTGTGGTGTCCCTGCCTCTGGCAGGGGGGTTGGAACTCGATAATCTTAAGGTCTTTCCAGCCCTAACTATTCTATGATCCTGTGTGCAGATCCAACAGAATAAGTTTTTAACTCAGTGCAGAAAACCAGATCAGAGGCATAATGCTGTGCTGCTTGCACAAAAATAACGGTGCTGGAGTGGAAAATGTGTAGCCTTGCTGGATCAGTCAGTGGTTAGCTATGAAACTAGGATGTTGAACATCATGTCACCAATGACTCATAACTTTCTTTGGCATTTCAGTAAGGGTTTGGTGTAACCTCGATGTTTTCCCCCGGTTGTGACTTATGTGCTAAAATTATCTCTTACAGAAGGTAAGCCTTAACAGTGAAAAGATTAATTACTGAAATGTAGAGCCCTGGAACCAGATGCTCCACTGTCGTTTTTGAGATGTTTCTTCTGTAGTAAATTATGTGCAAACATGCATTGCAGCTATCTCTGTAGGAGAGCTGATCTTAATGGGATTACAGAGGGGAACAAGTTTTCCAGAGAGACAGAGCTTGGAATTGGGCCTATTTTTTATCACTTTTTGATACTTGTGGCTTGAAGGTAAAGAATCAAAAGTGTTCACACAGCTGATCTGCACTTCTTTCTTTTCGGTGCCTTAGCTCTTCCCCTGTCTTTAATCGTTCTCCATGTGCTTGAGGAGCCATTTCTTATCTCCCTAGAGCTCCCCAGAAGAAGCAGCCTGGCACAGACCATCCAACTGCCTGTTTGGTCTCTCCACCTGCGTTCTGATGCTTGTGTCTGAGTTTCCTTATTCAGGCTGTGACTCTTGTTTTGGCTTTTGCGGTGCTTGAGTTCTTCTGGCTGTTGACCACCATTAGTTCTTTGGGATTAAGCAAAGACACAACCCTGTAGGAAGTACAGTGATCTAAGCAGTTATCTAAAAGCTTGCTTGTTGCCAGGAATGTCTAATTTCTTTGGCCTTAAAACACTGTAGCTGGGTCTCTTTTTAACTTTTAACTGTCCTATTACAAAAGAAGCCAAGTCCCTTATTGCCTCTCTGCTCCCAGGTGTTAGACATGTGCTCCATAACACATCTTTCAAATGAACAGAGCAGCAGATATGTGGAAGATACAGGGAAAGTAATCCAAACTTGGAATCTGGTACATTCATCAGGAAACATTTACTGTTTCTGTGCAGACTTTTAATTAATATATTTTGCAGTATTTAAGATACATGTTACATTTTGTTTGTGATGCATCCGATTCTTTGAGATGACTATTTGCCCCCATGTAGCACCTGATTTTTTTTATGTTAACAACATAGCAAAGACATCCACTGGGGAAGGACTTGTGATGGGAGTGTTTGTGCATCTGTCACCTACTTTTGTTCAGAAATCCTCTGACCAGGCAGCCCTGACAGATAGCATGCTTATTCCTTAGACACTTGTGTAAATATGACGTATTTTAGCAGAACGTATGGAAGTATAGAGAAAACTCGTTAACACAGTTTAAACTGAAGAACTATTTGGACATAATAGAAATCTTTACTAACACTGATTTGCTTAATTCTGGTTTTATGTAAAAAAGTGAATCCTGGAATTGTAGCAGTGTTTTTGCCTTACTTCTCCAAATCTAAATGAAACTATAAATATCAGTTAATAAAATGTAACTCTAAAATGTTTCCACTGTATAAAAAGCCAGTTCTTGAAGAACACACCAAGAAGGACCTGCCCAAATGAAATGTTTGAGAGATGAGTTGACATAAAAGTTTGTACCAGCTCCCACTGAGAAGTTTCTTTACGCAGTGTTTTTAAACTGCCAAAAGCTTTTGTACCTGCGAAGTCCTTGCCAATTTTCCATTCTTAGTGAAATCAAAGGCAATTTTAAGTTACATGAGCCTGCAAAAAGAATCTGAATTGGTGGCTAAACATTGCTTTTTGTAAAAAGCATTCAAGAGACAACTGTATCTTTTGGAAATATCTTCGCAAAAGGATTTGCTCCTTGAGTCAGATGGTGTCTGCAGTGTTTCAGGCAGAACAAGGAGCTGAGTGAGAAGGAACTGCAGTGAACTGTTTCATTTCCAGTCCACATCCTTTTCTGGCACTTGTTTATGCCTGGCTGTAGTGTATATTTGTAGGAAATCAGAAGTTAACCTCTTAGCTTCAGATTTCCTAACCAATTCTTTTGTTTTCAGCTCAAGTGGTGCTTAATAAAAATAAGAGTAAGGATGTTCTGGCTATTTCTACAGTAAGAGGGAATTTTCTGGACTTTCCAGAATTTCGAAAATATCAAAAGCCCCCCAGAATTTCCAAATTAAAAGTAAAAAATAAACATCTTGGTACAGAATTAGATTATTAATGACCACTTTCGGTTTGATGATAAGGCAGGAGGGAAGGTGCAAGGAATTGACTTTGCATGTTGGATACAAAGAGCAAGGCGTGGGAGTGGGGAAGAACATGAGATCAGGAATACTGGCTCTCATCACATTGGAGAAAATCGTCTGGAACATAAAGGAAGAGGAATTACTGTGATTCAGCTCTCTGCCCTGCACAGGCTCTGGGACCTGGAAGCTTAGAGCAGCTTTACTCTGTTAAGAAGGACGTAGTTTTGATCCTGCTTTCCAGCTCACTGAGAAATTATAAATTCTGCTTTTTGATCTGTCTCGGATAGCAGAGTCTCGTAGCAGCTTCTTGGGAGGGCCTTAATACCATGCGCGATTCAAACCAGACTTGCTGGAACTGGAAAATCACAGAGAGTGAGGAGGATCAGCGAAGTGACTACATGTCAGTAGTCTACACGTATAGAGAAAAACTGTACCTGGTCTGGCCTGAAAAATAACTATGAGGGGATATAATGCAATTTATAAAAGTCAAGAATAGTCAGAGACATGTAGACTTTGCTTGCCACTTCTTCTCTCAACAAGAGAAGTAGGGATCATCAAATAAAACGAAGGGGGGTGGGGACGGGACACACAAGCTTGGAGAAAAGAAAATCACAGAATGAAGATTAAAACTGGATTTCCTTGCCAAAGAATGTTCAACATCTGCAGTGTCTCTGTAGGTTTAAAGAATGACCGGAAAACTTCATGAAGAAAAGTCATTGAGAACTGGTAAATGCGCAGGTGCCACCTCAGGCTGAGAACTTACGAAAGTAGAAATTAGAAGAGTATTCAGGAGAAATACTATTATACTGACTGATTTCTGTACTTTTATTTAAGCATCTGTAGATTCTCACAGGTGCAGACATCTGGCTTAAATGAACTTTCATCCTACCCAGTATGACTGTGAACTGGAATTTAGCATCAAAAGAATGCAAGTTGCTTTTTCTCTTTTCCACATACCACACTTAATTAATGGAAATCTGACCTGTAGAATTTTATATTTTCACTCTTGCTAAAATAAGAAAATAATCTTGCTTATCTGCTTCTAGAATTTGTGTGCTTTTTGTCTTCCAAAATGCCGTTATTTAGCTCTCAGTTATAGGATGCAGGTGATGAAATACTATATGCAATTGCTTTCTTAATTGATTAAGATACCCACAGATGCTAGAAGAGAATATACAGGGATTTATGACATTAAATGAATGTTACAAGTGTAGGATATTAAATACCATCATGGTTGTACAGTCAGCTTGCACATGTGTGGAAGGAGTGTATCTTAGTACTTAGAAAAAACAAAAAGAGGGTCCCAGCGTAATTTATATCAATATAATGGCATTGTAGATGTTGATTGTGACCTTGACTAAATGAGTGAGTTGCCCGACCTCCTTTTGCTTCAATTATTCCAGCTGCAAAATTGAGTGAAAATGTGGATTTTCTTTATAAATCAGATGTTGTCTGATCTGAGCTTTTCTTCATAAAGAAAAAGAAAAATCATGTCTGCAGCATAGCATAGACATGAATAGCAAGTATTAGAATGGGAATCAGAAAAGCATGCAGTGAAAGCTAAAATCGAGCAGCATCGGCGTGTGTGGAGATGGTAAATTTAGGTGATTAAATTATTTAGACACCTTTTGTGGCACTTCATCCCTATGCATTTTGTTGTCAAGGGCTGATTCTAGTCCAGATAGATGAAAACAAAAGGGATAATGTTTGTTTGAAATTTCCCAGTGGATCAGAATAAAGGAGAAACTAATTGCATAGTTTGCTTCTGTGCAAATCAGCAGGACGCCATTGCTAATGGGAAGTTTATTCTTCCTTATTCTTCCAGCTTGATTGCTGATGTAAGAAGCAGCATTCTGTTTGCTAACCTGTCCGTACAGACACCTAGAACAAAAGCCCATGATGACTGAGCTCAGTTGAGCAATTTGTGAGTCTGCACCTCTGCCATGCAACAGGGACCCACACCCTTGCAAAAAGAACCAGCTGGTAGCACCGCGGCACAGTACCATTACCCCCTCTCTTTATGTTCCCAGTGGCTGCTCTCTCCAGAGAGTGATCGAGTAGATAAGGAACACCTGACAGCATGAGAGCTGCAATAATGGTTTTCTGTTAACTGATACTGCGTGGCTGTAGCTGGAGGCCTTTGTAGTTGCATCATCAGGTTCTCCAAGGCCCTTCCTGGTCTAGTGGCAAGGGAGTGTGTTATATTTGTGCCAGATGCAGGTGGGTTTCCATGTTGGAAAGCTGCTGGAATGATGCTGCTGTTGTGTCTATTCTTGTGGGATTAGCCATTAGAAATATCTCAGTGGCAAGAAGAGAGTGGCAAATTGTGTGTGCACGTAGAGCTGTGTTCCCAGGCTGTGGGAGAGGGTTTCAGGAGCTTTAAAATCACAAAAGGGATAGTAAGTGGCTTATGGAACGTGAACATTACTGACAAGCTATTGTGTGTGATTACAAAGCCATTTTGAGGTGATGAAGTACATGTGCTATAAGGGCCCTTGACCGCTGTGTATGAGATCAGGCTTGGAAGCTGCCAAAGTGCCCTCCTGGAGGCCTTCTCCTCATTGTTCTCACACCCCTCTGGGACACTTCCAGCCATAGACAAATGGTTCTGGCAGTGCACAGAGACTGGCCGGTGCAGCCTGTGGACAGCTCCTGACACCACCAGTTCAGCTAGAGGGTGTCTTTTAGCCTTTCACGCAGGGTGAAGAAACACAACAGCCTCCACAGATTTGTTCTGCATAAGCACACTAATATCTGGGGCATGAAGTGAAGGTTGGAGGCACAGAGGAAGGAATTGCTGGTATCGGTGCCGCTGTCAGGCTAGGAAGAGAAGAAATGGATTGACAATAGGTGGAGTCACTGACATCAGTCTGGAAAGATCTGTTAGCAGAGCTCAAACAAATGTAAGACATTTCTTTTCATGGGTATTTGTGCAGGGACACTGTCCTACCATGTTGGACAGCTCACCGTGTGTGTTGATGTCCTTTAACCATGATGGATTCCCAGCCCTTTGACGGACTGGTCAGAGCTAGCTGTATGGATGTGTCAGCAAAACACAAGCATCAGCTGCTCTAATGACTTTATGGAGTGTTTGTATGTGAAGGTTGATGTTTCAGCTTAAATTGTTAGACCATAGGTGGAGTCATATTTCTGAAAAAACAGTGTCATTTGCTTCCAGTTGGCTCAATACCAGATTGACTTTGCAAAGGGTTGCTTCATATGTGGTTTCTGCTGCCTATGAACTGATTTGTTTTACCTGTTTAAATTGTTTTGGTTATATATTTTTCCTTTTATTTTAAGGACATTTTTGAAGCATGGATGCATGCAAAGCATTTCGCTCTTTTCTGGTTTTGGTTTGGGTTTTTTTTGTGGGGGGACAGGTTGGGATTGTTCGGCCTTTGATAAAGGGATTGGGATGAAGGTCACAAGGGCTTTCCTTCTTCTTTAGTAGGTTCTAATAGAAATAATCTGTTTCTGGTACTAGTGTAGTAATCTCCTTTACTTGTCCAACATGAAGCTTTTAGGAAGTGCAGATTTTCCATGCATACACAAACCACTACAGAGCATATGCTATTCCTGATGACTGGAAGATGCAGATAAGATGAACGTGTGGCATCCAGTCATTGTCGCCTCAATTTTAGTCTCACAGTCGCATCAGTAGATTTTTGGCAATCATATCTGAAAACACTTGCAATGTGTTGCTGCTTGCTACAGTCAATTTCCCA
Organism: Psittacus erithacus; assembly: GCA_009867235.2. Taxonomy (NCBI): domain Eukaryota; kingdom Metazoa; phylum Chordata; class Aves; order Psittaciformes; family Psittacidae; genus Psittacus; species Psittacus erithacus. The sequence goes on from WYDI02030194.1 coordinate 6,409, forward strand.
GCAAGCAGTCTGACCACAGAAAGCATCACTTCTGCTACAGCTTGCTTTTTCCAAATACATAACTGACTTCTGGTGGCGTTGCCTTGCTGCACTGATCAGGGGGTGACAGACAACGATGGTGGTCTTGCTGGGGGATTGAAATTGAAGACCAGGTGAGGAATATAGGAAAAGCAGCATCAGTATGCGTTAATAGAGCATATCTGATGGCACTGGCTGTATGTTGTGGGATATTAGCTGTGTTAATCTCCTCATTATTGGCCTCAGTAGTTGAGTAAACCAACCAGGGCTCCATGTTTTGTGAGTTCTGCACCCTACATCTGTAATATGGGACAGAGAAGGCTTGAAAGCTATGTTTATTGTTTGGTGGTTGTTTATATATAAAAATTGTTTAGTTTTGATTAGGTTTGTTTTCTGGCTTTGTTTTTTTAAAGGTGGGGAGCCCTTTATGTCCCTCTCCCAGGTACCATATTTTTTCTTCTCACTGGTGCCTGAATTGGTAGCTGCTAATGTCATGGTTGCGAAGTGCAGAATTGTTTCTGTTTCTGCTCCAAGCTGGACGTCTGGCATGGCTGCTGTCCGGTTTTTCTTCAGTGGTTTTATTGCTTGTCGACATGCTGGAAATGCCACAAGCCATTCAAGGGAGGTGGGGACGTATCTGATCTGCACTCTGCCAAGTTGTGGAGTGTTGTTTTTGTCAACCAAATTTCTCAGTACTGGTCTATGCTGTGGAAACTGCCTGAATGGTGGTGTCAGTGTCATCACAGAGGTCTTAATTTATAAATGAAGCAAGTGTTGTTACGAGAGGATTGTCTTTCATTTCAGGAGTGCACATTTATTTATTAAGTGCTTTGCCTTCCCTATTTTGACGGTATGAATCAAGTACAGTAGTTCACAAACATAAACCGAGGCTTGTGGATTTATGGTGACCAAATACCTATTTTCTTGGAATAACTCTTCTTATACATAATAGTTCTGAATTTAAAAGCAGCACAGGAGCTTTGTTCATGTTAACATAACCAATTTTATGATGGTCTTAAAGTTCCTGATATCTTTAATCAAAGAGATAAAGAAGTCTTTGAGGATAAGTTAGGAAATCTTTTGCAGTCACACTGTAAAATCTAATGATGCTAATGAAGTTTGCTTTGTACTTCTGCTACAGGACAAAGCATTATTAGACATCTGACTGCAGATGTTATTCCCCATTACAAGTGTAGAGGGATTTGCATTCAAAACAGATCTAAGAAAGTGGAATCTTTATTTGCAGTTGTTTACTGTTAGTTCTGATTATATCTCTGTGTGAATGCTGTAGCTTATTTGTAATTTCATTGGTTCAATCTTTTAATGCCTTGCTGTTGAGAAAATATGCTCAGTGCCTTTAACGTCAAGTCTGAAAAACTGGCTGTCAGAGATATGGAAATAAGTTTAATAATATTAGGAATGAAAAACCTTTGGACAAAAGATACTCAACAGAGTAAATTGGATAAGGACCAGCTGGAAACGTGAACCTAACTTCATCTTTTGTGTTATTTGGGAGTAACACAAGTTCATCAAAGTTTCAGGAAATGGTGGTGACCCTTATCTTGGTGGAAAGGATGCCCTGGGAGGGCTTCTCAGTGCTGCTAAGTGCAGGAAGCTGGGAGAAGGCTTTCCTGAGGAAAGGCAAGACAAAGCTCAGCTCATTCTGTGTGACAGTTGCAGAGAGGAGTTGATAGGCAAAGGAACTGATACCTGCTTAAAGTTAAGCCAGCAGAGCTGATTGATCCAGCATTAAATTTAACTTCTGGCAAGGACCTCTTGTCTTGGCAGCTGCATTCACTATGTTATGTGAGAAGCGCTTGGGACTCAGTATAGATAGTGTGGTGGTTTGAGAGAAAACAAGGGTGATTCCAGCTTGGTTAATGTTGCCGTGCTATATTGGTAGCCACTTGAAATGTCTGCATATCTTGGCAAAGGGTTTCTGTTGTCTTTTCTAGTGCCAGACAAAGGTGCTTTTCACTGCTAAGTAGAAGTACAGTGAAATCTATCTTAAGCAGTTGCGCAGCAGGCTGGTAGCACTCAGTTTAAAGGAGGTGATCTCAAAGTTAAAGCTAAATGACAAAAATAATGGAGATTGGTTTTTAATTCCTGAAGTTGCAGTATATTTTAACTGTGGAGGACAAAAGCAGACTAATCAGACCAGTGTGTTGTTCCATAATGCTCAGGTAAGGCATTCTGGGCTTGGTGTGACTTCTGTCCTGGCATGGAAATCTGGCCTGTGGAACAATTGTGGAAATTCTGTAGAGGTTTTTTGCTTTGGATCAAATGTTACTAATGCTGAAGAATGCGTGAAAAAATTCACAGAACTCAGATTGTTTGTTGGAAAGAACAAGAAAAAAATGGCGCTCAGAGTAAAGTTGCAAATCTCAGAGTACTTAATTAAAAAAGATGCTTATTGTCCAGTTTGCCAAAACCCAGAATGAAAAAGAAGAAAAAGTGCAGAAAAACTGTCAATTTGTTTTAGTTTTGCACACTGGTATTCAGTAAAAATAAATAAATAAGTAAAAACGAATGCATGCCACACAAAGACTATGTGAATTGGGGAATGCAGCTTTGCTGCTGCAGCAGGATGAATCCTTAGCTGGAAGAAAGGAGAAGAAAAGGGGCTGTGTGTGTAAATGCACATGTGTGGGCACTGAGGGGGTTTGTTCAGTTTTAAAAGACCTTTGTGCCCTGCCAGCCTTCAGCCAGCATTGGGCGAGTGTCCTACCTTAATTAAGAATAGTTTGATTGCTCATGTCACTGCTCCATTGCCTCTGGGGTTCTGAGGCACTGAATGAGGGGCTCCTAACCTATTGGGGTGCTGCTGTGACTGCTTCTGCCAGGGGCATCTGGGGAACAGGCTCTGTCTGGCGGCTTTACTCTCACCTCAGGTGGGAGCAGGGTTGAAGCAAGCAGTGATTTTTCTTAGTTGGCAGGTGGCAAGCACTTCTAAACCCAGGATTTTATGAGCCAAAAAAGTGGTTTGGGTATTTGCATACACATTTCTCTTTTTTTTCCTTTTTATAACTGTATGCAGATTTAGGAATTTGCAAGGTGCTTCCTCTTGATATTTCATGCCATGTTGAAGGTGGAACTGTTACCTTGGTCCAGAAGCAGAGATGATTCTGGGCCCCTGCAGCATGAACCTTTTGCTGCATACTCTGTGACTGCAGTCTGCTACTGAGGGCTTGGTAGGATGTTGTTGTTCTGTGAATGCCTTTTTTTCAGCTTGCAGACACATACATGCACATGGAAGTGCAGGTGGTTCGGCTTTTGAACTGGGGAAGGTGGTGAGGAGAAAAGGATGTAATGCGTTTTGAGACAGAGATAGCTGTTCAGTTGCAAGTGTTTTGTTTTTTTTTTTATACAACTTCCTATTTTGATTTGCATTAGTGGGGGGGGCTGGGTGTATTTATGGTTTAATGAGACACTCTTGCCTTACTAGCAGAATATTATTCACAGGAAGGAATGAGTTATTGCTGGTTTTCTTCTTCTTTCTGCTCAGTTACTGTGGATACAGCATGTAAGTTTTAGACATACTTCCCCTTTGAACAGTATATGCAGCTTCCAGTTCTTATGCTGAAGCTGCTGAAGGAAAGAGGTTAAAGGAGTACAGCTTTTAAAGAGAGATTTGTTTGCTGCTTGAATTCCTATGAACACAATGAGCTTTCGTGGGAGATTCAGATGGGAGCCCAGTGAACTGCGGAGGAAGAAAAGGACCATTAGGCGAGTAAATCAAGGAGAAATTCACAAATTAAGCTGCGTGAGTATGCACCCCTTCTTCAAAAAATAGCTAAGAAATTAGAGGCCACTCTTTAGACTTATGTGTAGGAGAGAGTAGGATTTATTCCTTGCTGTGTACGTAGATTGGCTGAATCTCATCAGTCTGTGTGATGAGGTACTGAACATTGGAAAATGATTACTGAAATCTGAGACTGAAACATAGAAAGTTCAGGGGTTGATAGAGCTCAAGTGCATTAGGGAAATTGTTGTATAGCATCGTGTTATGGATCAGACACGTACTGGTAACAGCACTGTGCGATAGTCTTTCTGGCGCCTGGTAACACGTGCTTGGTAGCTCCATGAAAATCCATAATGATGTGTCTGGAGTAGAAGGTTATTCTGTGTTATTTCAGGTCTCATAATCTGCTATGGATGATTTGTGCCTCTCAAAACCAGGAGGAGAAGGCAGCCATTGTCCTTCTGCAGTGCAGAATGAACAAACGGAACGAGCTCTAGAGCCTTTGGCAGAAAGCTGGAGCAAGGTTCTACCCCATGTACTAGATGGCAGCTTTGCCAGTGATGGCTTTGGGCTAGGATTGCACTTCCTGAAACTCTGCTGTGTGACACTGGGCAGATCACATTAACTGGCACACTGTGCCTCAGCTTCCCTGACTGAAATCGAAACTACAACAATTTTAGGTAAAATACTTACAGCTAAGAATATCTCTTAGGAAGCCTTACAGAAATACTGGTTTTCAGTGCATTCTCTTAACTTGAGACGTAACTTGAGATGTCAAATGTTTAATGGCTTCCCCAAAAATGATTTGGAGGCAGTGGATCCTTTTCTTCATAGCAACAGGTGTTTGGTTTTCGTCTGTAGTTTTGTATATCCAGTTACAAGCTGTATTTAAGTGCGCTTGCTGGAGGCTCTTTTGAGGCTATTCTGCATGTCCAGTGTAACAAAGAGTCAGTGATAATACACTGAAGAAGATTATTCTCTTTAATTTTTTTTAATAGGAAGGAAAATACAGTTGCAACACTTGGTTACAGGTTGATTAGGATGATCGCTGGTTCATCCAGAAGAGTGTTTGGATTTTGCTTGTGACAACTTGCCATTTTTGATAGGTATTCTATATAGAAATGGATCTTCTCGACAAGACTACTTCACAGTGTAGTTTCTGCTGCCCTGAGCTATTGGTATACAGTCAGAGATACCAAGCATAAGCTTCATGGTCTTGGGTCCCAAGAATGGATACTGCTGGTGCTGCTTGAAAGCATCTAACACCGGCAGTTCACAAAACATTGGTAGGAGGCAGGCACTGCTGCTTGCCTTACCCTCTTAAGTCCTGGTTAGGAGGAGTTTTTGTCCTCATTCTATAAATCCTGACTGTACATGAATAGTGCTCACCAGAAGGGGTTGAAGGAAAGTAGGGCTAGAAATAAAATAAAGCCCAAATAGTAACAGCAAAAAGAAGCCTGTCTGCAGGTAAAAACAAATATATTTGTTCATTTTTGCCTATATCTTCAGATAACAGAAGTTGAGAGTTGGTTCAATTTAGTGGTGCCAAAGAAACTGGAAATTTCTGTGATTTCTAAAAGTCAATAAAGTGTATCATACTCTAACCTAAATCTTAGAGCATTTGTAACTGTGTGCCTGTTACCTTTAATTGGAAATAGGTAATGTGCCTTTTTCATCAGAAAGTTGTGGTTTGCACTACACTTCCCGTGAAGTGGCTGGCTACTGTAGTGTCAGGGACGTAGCTGGGGTTTTCAGGGGAATCTGTTCATTCTAATTCTGTTCTTTTCAGACATGAGATAGACTAAGGTGGGATCACCGTGTCATGTTATTCTGTGAGCATATTTCTCAATAGTTTGTATAGCCCTTAGGAAACGCAGGCACACTTGGCTTTACTTTTGTGGCTTGTGACCTGTATCTTTCTACCCAATATTTCATAATTGGAGCGTGTTAAATATTTGGCCTATGGGCACTTTATGCTGTCAACCAGAAGTCAGTCTCTCCTTTATTCATCAGTCCTCTGCACCTCCAATGATGCAGATTTCAAAGTGGTGTTAGCACCCACTGCAGCTGTAAAGGCTTTTGTATATGGGGACCTTATACAAAGAGTGCGTTTCTTAATATACTTCATTTAGACCTGTATTTTCTGTAGGTGAACTTAATTTGCTGGAAACTCCTTTTTTTGTAAGACTAATTATGATCTGATTAGTTTTAATTGATTGGAGGTTGTTGATTGAGCTTGGTGTGGTTGACCAGATTCTGCTCTCATTTACATTCTGTGTATGTGTAAATGACTAGATAGGTAGATAATTGACTGGGAGGGTAGTTGATGTCAAGAAAACTATTATAATTTTAACGTCATTGTGGGAGCTGAGTTTATAGTGCTTAGTGTATAGATGATACCAATTTTTGCAGATAAAGCCTCTGTGGAAGCACAATTATTTATACGGATATGTAGCATGAAAAATGTCTATAACTCATGAAGAGATAAGTAACCATAGCATAGGTAGAAAAAGAGATATTCACAGAGTAAAATGAAGTGGAACAGCATGCATGAGATTTGCCCTACAGGACAATGACTTAGTAATAAGTACTCTCTAGAAGTCAAGTGGTATTTTTGAAAAGTTTATTTAGAGTTAATGCAAACATTTTTGTCAGTTTTTTTTGCTTCAGTGGCTTCTAAAGTGGTTGAGCTCCTTTCAAAAAAGCTGTTTGCTCAGTCTCCAGGTCTACCACTTCATACATCTAGATTTTTAGTATTCAAGTGAAAATGGGCGATGTAGTTTGTTCATGCACTGTGTTGCAACTTCATCAGTCTTACAATAGTAATTAAAGTCTTAGCATAATGATCTAATTATCAGACATTAGAGTTTTCCCTTTGGTCCCAAACAAAAAAGGACCCTATTTACCCTAAAAGCAAAGCCAACTAAATGAAACCTTTGTTTTCAAAGTAAATAAAAACATTTTTAAAGATAATTCTGTGCTCTGCACGGTGTTATGTAAAATACACCACTGTTTTAGCAGCAGGTTTGTGCTAGATGAGCCTGGTGGAGGAGCAGGTGAGCAAGGAGCACCTGGCATATCTTCCCTTTCATCCTTCCCCTGAACCTGCACACAGATGACTGTGGATAGATGGCTCTATCACCCCTGTTCATCCAGTTTGTACAAACAGAGGGCACTGGTTTGGTCTGATCTTCTTGCTACAACCAGTTCTATTATTGCTGTGCAGATGCTGTAGGTGGGGAGGTGGGTTTCTACTTTTGCTATGAGGGTCATGTGAGTGCCACTTAAGGGCAAAAATTAAGAGTCTCTTTTCTTTAATGTACATTTTCCTTAGACTACAATGGCTCTATATATATATGAAGTTACATAAATGTATGTGTGTGTCTATACGGGCAGAGTCAGATTGCTGTTTACATAAACTTTGTACTGGAAGCTTATAAGTTTGGTCAAATCCACTACATACAGGTTGCAGGATAGTTTTGTTAATATGCCTGTTTGTGACCATTAATCTGCCCACCTGACACCATGCTAGAAAAAGCGAACCCGAAGCAGAAAGTTTTTACAGAGTAGTTGAACTGGAGTCATTCCAGCATCTGCTTTCTGGTGCCCAGGGCAGGACAACATGCTTCTCCTTCCCTGGGGTGAAGTAATCATTAATGAGGCAAGTAGTGGGGTGGAGTGTTCCTGCTCTGGTTCAGCCAGTCCTCTCTGCTCCCATCCCTTCTGCTCAGTCCCCTTCTAACACATCCTACCTGGCTGTTCAAATATCTGTATGAAGATGAGTGAATAACATCTTTGACTTTTGCTTGCTTGCTTTATGAATAAATTCAGAGTGGTAGCTCTAAAGAAAACCTTTTGTTGCTATAGCTGCAGTTTGGTTTTTTTCCTGGCTAAGGTCATGTAAGGGGAGTGAAGTGGCCGAGTGTTGCCAGGTTAGAGGTCTGTGTAAATTAAACTTAAAAACCAAGCCACCCTTAAGATACCTTACAAGACTTTCTTGTTTTTCCCCTAAAGTGACCAATGGGAAAATATTTAATCTGGGCTTCAGATGTACTCACTATTTAGAAGCTGCCATTTTTGACATTTTGAAAAGCCAACACATGAAATTTAATTTAAAAGCTCACTAGTTTCTTTAGCGGCCTTGTTGTAAGTGGCATGATAATGCTGATTTTAGTAATTTTCTGATTAAATGAAATTTGTTTATCTACTTCCTAAACCAGGTTTCTAGCTACTGTATAAACACAGAGGACGAGTAAGCTGTTTTCTTACTACCTTGAATATTTTGCAGACTATATTGGTAGTTTTATCTAATGTCTAGAATGGCAAGTGCTACTCATTGAAGATTCTTGTGCATATACTTTCCAGATTCAGAAAGCACCACAGCAAGGCTACAATGCCAGGTGTAAGTGTGCTTGAGAAACAGAATTAATGAAATACGGCTAATTTGAGCATATCACGAAGCATCCCCAGTCTCCCCCAGTATGGATGCGTTTCTGAACCAGCATTCCTGTGTGGCTTGCATACTTGAACTGTGAGTGAGATAGTTTTGTGAGGCCTAGTGCTTTCAAAATTTGTAATTGAAAGCAACGAGAAATTCTAACTTGAGAAATAAAAGGTAACAGAAGGAGTAGGTTGCTCTCAGTTGCCTGGGAACAGGTCCCTGTGGTTTATGTAGTCTTAACCGTGGTCTCTAATCGGTTGGCTTGCTGAATGAAAATTATCTGAGTTAGCTCATCCAGATGAGAGGTGTTTCCATTTTTCAGCTATTTAATGCATTGAATCACCTCACAGTAACTGCTAAAGCTGGAAGATAGGCAAAGTAGACCTTTATAGATTTTGAACCAATGGCAATTTCCAATGGAAGAAATTGGGATTCATCCCATCCCATTATTGGTACAAAGTCTCATTCAGTCAAACTCATTTCTGAGTCAGTTGGAATTTGGGGGTTTGAATCTTCTTGCAATTCTTCGCAATTTTTTCTGTACCAGAATCTTGCGGGAACTGGCAAACCCCTTAATGAAATTTATTGGCGTGTTGGCTTCACCACTGACACTGAAGAGTGTATCAGTTGTGCTGTGCAGCCTGAAAGACTGGCTGGATTCTTTCCAAGTGCAATTCTCCAAGGTTTACTGAAAGACATGACGAATTAAGCATTTTGGACCAGACAAGTGGATGTGTTCTAGGGTGGAAAAGTTGTCACAGAAAATTTTCTTTGTTCCACTAATTTTAATAAGTTTGTTGACTGTAGGTCTCATACTGAGCCAGATATAGCCTTTGTAACATGGCCAAAGTTTGTTGACTATGAATAGATGCATACCAGGCCAAGCAGTCTTAAAAATGGTGAGATCTAAAATAAAAGGGACAATCTGCCTGCTGGTTCTGGCTGTGTTTCCCTGTCCTTTCCCCGAATACCTTCTGCAGAGCCTGAATTTCCTCCCCTATGCTTGAAATGCAAATCATACTTTCCTTACAGAAAATCTCTAAGACAACACGGAGTGTGTTGAGAGCAGAGAGAGGGCAGGACTGTGGGGTGAGAGCATTGTGGGTTGATGAGACCTCTTACTCCCAGCTCAGCTGCTTGCAGGTGTTGCAGACTCGATAATCCCCCAGTGGCTGCACTGTCTTTACTCTCTGGGAACAGATGCTGCCATGGGACTTACTGCCGGGAGCCCGTTAGGTCATCTGGCTACTCACCCATGGTCTTAGCTGGTGGGGGGAAAAGTTTTTCCCAGTGAGAATACCCTTTCCATGGAAATCATCCTAGGTATCAGACTGCTGTACTGCCTGATGGTGAATAGTGACATACATTGGTCCTACAAAAAGCAGAAGTTTTGGTGGCTCCATAAAATTGAAAGTTTTCTGGCCTCAGCTTCAGCTCCTTGAATATTCAGGCAGCGGTGGCTAGCGTGTCTCAGAGCTGTGGGGCAGTCTGTATCGCAGGCACGCCTAAAGGCAGGTTTAAATTCAGCCTTTACACTACACCTCCTCCAAAAGTCAGGGAGTCGTGACTGTTCTTTAGCTTCAGTTTGGACAGGCTTGGCAAAGATATACTTAACTTCAATTGGCCCACCCTGGTGGAATAAAATTAACTACATTTATTAACCATATAAAAAAATGTATCTAAAGGCATGTATTATGCCAGAGACAGTATTTAACTGGGGAAAGGAAAGGAAGAACAAGAAGTGTGAGAAGCACTTCACATTGATGTCATCCCAGGAAGTAATTTAATTTGTTGTTGTGAGTTCTAATAAGAATGGACTTGGTTAATGGTATCATTGAGAAGTCTATAAAGAATGAAGGAGGGTGATGCTGTTATTTCAGTAAGTGTCCCTTTCTCTTGTAAATCTCCCTATTTCAGTATTTCACATGTACACTAGAATGAATTACAATTTTAGGCAAGCCGGAGCTTGGGTGAAATGCAAATTCAGAGTCCTGCTTGATCCTGACCAACTTAACCACCACAATTCTTTTGACTCTTTTTATAAGCGTGCAGTGGATCCTCAAGTCATTAAGATACTTAAGTCCAGGTAACTGAAGCCCATCAGCTGTGCATCTGTTTCTTGAATTTTCTTCTTCCTGGCGTGGGGAAGAGAAGAAATTAGTTTAAACATCTGTATTAAATTCAGTAGATTTTAGATACTCAGGATTCGGTGTCTGGGAATCATACATCATTAAAGCATTAGAAAATCATAGCATTTGGTCTAGCTTATTTTTAGAATGGGGAAGTGCTTGGGATGACTATCCAAAGACTATTGGTGTCAGTTACATCATTTTATCCTTTAGTGAGTGTTCACAGAATTGCATCTTCAGGAGGAGGATATTTAAGTCATTTTATCCTATAATTATGAAGAGAAGATGGGTACTAGCATCAGTGTGCAATGTCTGTGTGGCTGGCGGCAAGACAGGTACCATAACCGTTTCTGTAAAATCAGTTATGTGGATATTTTTGGTGGTTATTACTGGGAAAAATAATGTTGTTGTACCTAGACCAGAAGATGGTTACAATCAAACTGTACGTCATTGGTGGAATCTGGACTGTTTTACCCAGAAATTAAGTAGTGATTATCCCTCTGTAGTGTTGTCTCTGATGTTCATTAAAGATCTCCTCAAAATTTAGTTCAGAAAAGTTGGCTCAATGACACACAGAAGTTCGCTCCACAACACTGTCAGGGTGTGAAGTAAATGGTATTGCTGTGATTGTTGTGGCAAGTGAGGGCTCAGAGAATGCCTTTTTACTAGATGCATTCACAACCATTTCAGTACAACTAAATGTAATTCATTACTCACTTGAGATAGAGAATATAAAAAGCATTATGAAAATCCAAGCCAGCAAAATTCGATGTTGGCACAGATTGCTAGGTTGGTCTGTTTCCAAAAAGAACAGACGAGTTAAATTGAGAAGAGGCAGCACTATGGTTATTAAATTAGCTTTAAATCAGCCCTACTCATTTACAAATCTCTGCTTAGTCCTAGCAGGAAGAAATTCACTAATCCCAACATTGCTGCTTCTGTCTGCCTGTGCCGAGAAAACTGAGCAATCATTTCATGCCTTCTAGAGATAAACTGCTAACTAAACCAGCTGCCACTTCCCATCACCTGTGCAATACTAAGCGTTGCAATGCTAAGCTTTGCCAAATCCAAAGTATTGTCTCTACGAAGGATGGAGTCGGTGTCCACACTGCATAGTCTTAAGGTTTGTGAAAACATGCAGAATTGATAAAGAAGAGGAATCACGTTTATTCTCTTGGCATGCTTGACGTTGGCAAGGGATGGACTAGATTATCTCTTCAGTTGGTGCATGGAGAATGGGCTATTACTTGCATCTATTTTTTATGGGAATTTTATGGAAGTTGGAATAAGACAGTATTGTGTTTTATACAGGATTTTGCTGTAATGTCATTGCATCAATAGAAAAACAAATATTGAAGTGCTTCACTGAAAAGTTTTGCAGTGATTTTGTAATGTCACATCTACCTACGTTTAGTTACATTTCAGATGTGTCAGCTTTCTCATAAGACTTCTCTCTTAACATCTGTTAAAATGTTTCCATCAGATCATGCCCTTTGCAGGGCTGAGAGCCAGAGAATGAGTGCTGTGGGGACAGTGATGTTCATACACTCGCTGAGTTTCTCTGCTTCAGGGTTTTCTTGTCTTGCATTCTTGACTCATCTAAATGACCTTGCCGCTGGCAAGGAGTTTTCCCCTGAAGTGTTTCAGACAGCTATCAGGAGCAGCTTTCTGAGTGCTGCCAGTTTCTGAAGAGAGAGACCAATGTGACATAGCTTACCCTGCCTCCACCTGCATCTGAACATCTGTGTGGTGTTAATTTTGAACCCCAACCTCATAGGGATTTCCAGGGGGAAGAAGGAATACTGGTTCGTTCCGCCAGCCTAGCAAAAAAGGTAGTTTCTGTTGGTATACAGAACCTGCAAATGCCGCCCATTCTTATGGGATTCCCCCATATTTCAAGAGAAGTCCCAAGATTTTTGGGATTCCCTAGCTCTTTCTTAGTCTGGGACTTCAATAGGAAGGTAACTACTTATGTCATGTGCTTACTTTATGGGGTTTTTCAGAGGATTTTGAAAGCTAGCATTCATGACCTTTCCAAGGAGCATCTGACCTAGATTAACATTGTATTGACACACATCTGGTTTTGAAGAGTGGACATTTATGGTTTCAGTGGTATATCTGGCTTATTAAAAGTTGAGATTTTTGCAAAACCTGACAGTATCTGCTTTAGGAAGGGAGGGTTCTTAGAGCAGTCAATGACACAAACTTTCTGCAGAAAACATGCATGTTTTAGTAAAACCACTACACAGGAGAGACACTGGCATAAAACATTTGTAACTCATAAATGTCAATGCATGTATTTTTTTCACTTTTACTTTTGAGTTTTCTTTTAAGTGGTGTTACAAGGTTTCCTGCTGAAGGTAACAGTTGCACTACTACAAAGTTTGCTGTCTGCTAAAGTTTGATTGAGTGAACTTTGTGCAGATCTGGGCCTCATTCCCAAAATCTGAGGTACATCAGAGATGTGCACTCAGTGTGCACTGGTGTTTTCATGTTTTAACTCCTTGAAACCTTGAGTCCTACCTAGGATTATTTAATAACTAGGTACAATGGCAGATTTAATGAAGGAGAATCTAAAACTCATGGGTAAAGCATACTGGGGTAATTCAACAAAACTTGAAAGGAAACAAAAGTGAGCTGCGCATGGTGAGATGGCTGGATGAGCCCATTACATTCCTGTGAGGAGCCACTGTCAGTAACTGGCAGACTGAAACCTCGCTGAAGAATATGGCTGCTACTCAACCCGAGTGTTTCTTGAGCAGGACTGGATATTAATGTGTCAACTGGTACTGGCCGGGGCCAAGTACCAGCTTAGAGCAGTCTAAGGTGACATGGCTGGGTTAATATGAAGCCTCATGTATCCTAGAAGGGTGCCTTGTCTTACCTGAACATCACATACTGATATACAGTCCTGTCACAGAATCCAAATTAAACTTTAAAGCTCTTTCTTCCCAGGCTACCCAAAGAAACTGTGGCTGCCCCATCTCTGGAAGTGTTCAAGGCCAGGCTGGACAGGGCTTTGAGTAACACGGTCTAGTGGAAAGTGTCCCATGGCGGGGGTTGGAACTGGATGAGCTTTAAGGTCTTTTCTAACCAAAACCATTCTGTGATTTGGGCCTTTTGTATTTTACAGTGGCCTTCTAGGTAAGTTCTTTTTTTCTGTAACAATTCAAAGGTTTAGATCTAATTCAGTCTCCAGTTCATAACTGTAAGGCAAGGCAGACAACTGGCCTTGTATATCTGCAAATTCATTTAGGAAAGAATTTAACACAGTATCTGTGTTACAATCCTTTTTTATTTTATTCATAATCCTTTTTTATTTTATTTATAAAGACTTTTTAGTTGTTTCCTGGGAGTTGCTAGTTAAAGATGCAGCATATTTAGGTAGGTCAAGTATTGCTTCTCTTTCCCTCCGGCCCCTCACATACCACAGCAACATTCATGAGCAAGTTTCCTTGGGAAAGAGCTTTCAAAGAGGTTTCATTTATTACTCTTTTGTGTTGATCTTGTCTATCTTTTACAAGTCTTTAATGTCTCATCATCAGTAGATAGTGCTCTTGGCCTGTGAGTACGAAATACTAATGATTTTTAGAAGTTTATTAACTGTTAAGCTGGCAAACAGGATTAAGAGAGTTAATAGACTGGGAAGAGAGTTAATTGACTGTTGAAGGAACAGCTCCAACTTCTTAAATTGCATCTCCATCCTTGGAGGTTTTCAAGACTCATCTGGACTAGTTCCCAAGCAGCCTGATCCAGCTTGCCCTACTTTGGACAGGGGCTTGGAGTAGATAACCTGTGGAGGTCCTGTGTTACTCTCTGATCCCATCATGAGCTATTCGGCAATTGAATAACTTTCTCAGAACATGACTATTCCAGTGTTTTAACTTATTTTGTGTGGCTATGTTACTGATAATTAAACTTTTCATAGATGCATTTGATACAAAAGGGAATTTGAACTTAATGTAGAAGGAAAACAGTTCTCACAAGGGCTGGGAGAAATCTTGAGATGACTGTAATTAATAGAATACCAGGAACTCTCTAGAATGAAGTCAAAAGAGGGAGAGACTTGAGTATTTGGACTGTTATGCGTATAGTGGACCATATGTGAATTATATATATATCTATATATAATCAAATGTGATGGAGACTCATGAGATTGTCTGTTGCAGAAATTTGTTTTATGGAGATGTGAAAGTTTTCTTTTCCAATACAGTGTGGGTTTGGTTTAGGGAAGGGGGAGAGAGAAAAACTTTGTATTGTTCTAGCGCAGTAAGAGCAGTGGGTAATATGCAGCCTACTTAGCATCCACTACTGTATCGCGACCTGCTTTTTCATCCCTTCTGGCAGTCCTCTTGCCCCTTCTCTGAGTTTCTCTGAGTTTGAATTAAGCAGATGTTGTAACTTTAATATGTGACTTTTCATCTGTTTAATGTATTCTATCATGTCAGATGGGCTTCTTTTTTTTCTGTTTTTGGGCTGTATTTTGAGACAGTGTGGCTTTACTTTTGTTTGGCTGTTCCTGTGGTGGTTTCTTATTTTACTGCTATTTCAGGCAATAATAGTCCTATTACAGTGATAGTAATCCAGTTTCTTACAAGAGAAACCATAGGAGTGGGTGCCAGATAGTTTATTCCAGGAGAGTAACCTTGGATTATTACCAAGTACAACAGTGTGGTGGCACTCACAACCTGCCAGCAGTTCAAGAGGTGGGAATGTATAAGACAGTGAAAAAATTAGCAGGTTACTTTTTCTAAAATATATTAGCTCAAAGTTACATCTATGTTCCGTTTGAATTGTGTCCATCCATGTATTTGCCTATGTGTATTTAGGAAGGAAGAGAGAGTATTCCTGAGAATGACAGGTAAGTTAATGTGGTGGTTTTGGTCTCTGTAATGAGCTGACAGGTTGCTCTTGAGTTATTATATGGAGAATGACTGTTACGAGTGGGCCAACTTCCTCATTTTCACTGTTCTTGCATGAGCTCAGCTGCAGCAAGTTGGGAAGAATTCATACTTAGGTGTAAAAAAGGAAAAGGGCAGCAGAACGCAGTTAATGAAGGGTGAGGAAAGCAAATTTGAACATAAAGAGATTATCTGATCTTTTCTTTTTTTCCACAGCAGGAAAAACCCAAGCTCCTGGAGCCTTTGGATTATGAAGCTGTTATCACAGAGATTGAAAAAAATATTGGGGATAACCAGTTTAAGGATCTGATATTATTCCCCGATGATGACTTTTCAGTAAGTAAAAGGCAAATACATGTTATTTTTTCTCTAAGATTTGTCTGTTCATCTCTTTATTTTATCTTTACTACTAGAGAGTGAGGCAGAAGTTGCCCAAATGCTCTCTAACATTTTTTTAATGTATGCATAATGCTTTACTTCCCTCCTACAAAATTCACTCTGTTTTTTCATTTATATATTAGTGAGTTTACTGTTCAGGATTAGATAAAGCTCTGTCCTGGTTTTGGCTGTGATAGAGTTAATTTTCTTCCTAATAACTGGTGCAGTGCTGTGTTTTGGATTTCATATGAGAGTAATGTTGGCAACACACGGATGTTTTAGTTGTTGCTCAGTAGCGTTTACCCTGATCAAGGACTTTTTCAGTCTCATGCTCTGCCAGTGAGGAGGGGCAGCAGAACCCCAAGGATCAGAGACAGGACACCTGACCCAAACTACCCAAAAGGGTATTCCATACCACAGCATGCCATGCTTGGTATAGAAAGTGGGGGGAGTTGGCTGGGAGGGACGGATTGCTGCTCAGGGATGGGCTAGGTATTGGTCAGCAGGTTGTGAGGAATTGTACTGCGAGTCACTTGTCTTTATGGGTTTTTTTTCCTCTCTCTCTTTTTATTGTCTTCCTTTTCATTATTTTCTTAATTTCCATTATTAAACTGGGGAGTGAGCAAGTAGCTGCATGGTACTTAATTGTTCGCTGGAGTTAAATCACGACAGTCTTTTTGGGTGCCCAATGCCAATGGGTTGAGAGAGCAGCAAATCTGTTGTTAGAATGCACTAGAACAAATTTGTTATAAGCATTCATTATTTTAGTTTAATAGCCACTGATCACAGTGCTGATTTATTTGCTCTCAAAGTTGGTGTTCTTGTTCTTAAAGTTGCACCTTACTTGTAGCGCATGTTCCCTGTTGTGCTGTTTATCACCCATGAGAACTTGAAGCCCTGGTTGTTCCCAAATATATTTCAGGAACTCAGAAAACATGTTACTCCATAATGTACACTTGTGTGTTTGCTCTGTACAGTGGTAGTTTGGCCAGTGCTGGAATTTCTCCCTTCTGTTATAATCTAACTTAATCTTGCTTCCTTAACTTGCATCCAGTCTTTCTGATCCTATTCTGTTTAATGTATTTGGCCACTTGAGTCAGACAGCCCGTGATTCCCTGCCTTCTGCTCAAAGTCAGACTTCTTAGATGGTGGCTGTGATATTTCCAAGCTGTGCTGTTGCTGATGTTAGATTGCACAAGAAAGATAAATCCAAGTGTAATTGATCTTTGTTTGGTTTGGGGATTGTCTTAAATTCTTTTCCAGTGGGGTTTGAGATCTGGAATCCTGCGTGATGGGGAGTGCAGAGTCCCTAGTGCTGAGGCAGGCTGCCATGGTGGGATGTTGACAGGCAATGGATACCGGATCCCGCAGCTGTGGAGCTGCCTGACCTCATCCTGGGTTCCCTGTTGTTTGTCCTGGCCATTTGCAGAGAACCTGGAAGTCCAGAGCAGCCCTCTCTGCAGTAGTGATGGGCAGCTTGGGAGGGCAGGGGCTGCCTGCTGTTGCTGGGGGGGTATGCTGCCAGGCACAGTAAACTGGCAGATTGCCTGCATCTTACAGCAACTTCTTCAAAGTCAACCCATCTCTATAAAGGATTTAGATTTTGATAAATATTCTCTAATGGAAATACATTTCAATTTGCGACCAGCTGTAACTGCTCTGTGAGGGCCCTTCCCATCAGCTCATGGCACTGTTACTGTCCTGTGGGGCTGGCTTAATCTAATCCACTGCTTTGTTTTACTAAATGGCTCTATTTCCTTGGTGGTGTTAACTGAGTAAATGTGCTCATGGGATTGAGAGAAGACTAAACAGAATAGGTTTCCTCATCATTGTTAATTCTTTTATCCATTTTGCACATTTGTAAATTTATGAAATTGAAATTTAGCGTTATAAAGCTGACTAGACATACTGTGTGCTGTCACGAGGCCTTTGAGCCCCTTGATTTAAAATAACTGAGCTCAAGTCAGTGCAGTGAATTGTCTCAGTGAAAGAAGAATCATGTCCTACTGCTCGAGACCTCTGCCTGTCAAACCATATTTTCATATTCTTACTTTCATTTCATTTTGAGCAAGCTATTGGCTGGCTTTTAGTAGCTACTTCTGTTGTTTCCTCTGTGTTGTGCTTTGCAGCTGTTCTACATAATATATTTAAATTAAAAAAAAAGAAAAAAAGAAATGAAATACATGAAGGCAGATGAGAGGAGTACTTGCATTGCAGAGGCAACCAGTACTTAGAAAAAAGCAGAAGCAGTGATAGGTAGGGTCTATATCCTTGCAATAAACCTGTCTTGTCTCTTTGTTACATTCTGTTGAAGTCACTGCAGTAATAAGAGCCTATGCTACCGCACAAGACTGCAGAGCTTTAATAGCAGACAGGTTTTTCAGCTCCAGCTATTTATAGCCTTGCTCCTTCCTGCTGAAATATCACCTGTGCACAAAAGTCTGGGTCAGCCATTTGAGTAGAATAAGATCCACCTTTGACTGAATTAGGAGATGCTCAGGCTGGCTCTGATTGTTATTTAATGTGATAATGCCCCAGGAAATGGTGGACATTACTGTTTAACTCCTAATGATTACAGTTGCTTCAGACTTTGTGACTCAGTGTTGATGCAGCCTCAGTTTGGACCTGTGTGTTAGCCCATCCTATGAGCAAAAGCCTCTTTGGAATGAAAACCCACCAAAAGAATTATCTGAGGTAGTGAGCATAAAAGAAAATTCTGCTTTTAATAATGATTTCCCATTTCTGGATCTGTAGTATTCACCACATGCGTCAGATGTGGGTCAATTAGCACCATAGCTGCTGTGCTGTCTGGTCTTCTGTTTCAGTCCAGAATTGCTTTCTTTCTGAATGTCATTCAAAGAGAATACAGTTATTCTCACAAGGTTGTTGTTGGTAATTTCCAACGTTTTATGAGAAGTCTATGGGACCGCAAAGAATTCTCTGTATAAGTCTAAACCTGGTAAGACAGTGTTCCTCCCTTTCCCTGCATTTCAACAGAAGAGTACAAAATGTATATGTACAAAGATGTATTCTCTGGTTTGACTCCAGCTGGGGAAAAGATGTTTCACTTTTTTGCAACTGTGCTTAATAACACTTTAAAAAAAAAAAAAAAAAAAAAAAGAAAGAAAATTAAAAAACCAAACCTTTGTAATTGTATAAATGTGGCTGAATGCCTGAGTTGAACCTGCAATAGAAATGATAATGCATTGCATTTAGGATAGGTATCAGATGGCAAAGCTTTTGTGTAATGTAAAATCTGTTGAAGTTCAGTCTGACATGCTCCTGACTCTTCTGGGCTTTTGAAAGCCCACGCAGGTGCCCTCCAAGTATCATAGAGGTCTTAGAAAAGAGGCTGAATCATGCAGTGCTGATACTCTCCATCACTACAGGGTTAGTGCTTATAGGCTTTTTTTTAGCTCTGAAGAAGCCAGAATCTGCCTTTCAGGTTGTGAAAACTCTGTGATCTAGGTGTTGTGCAGAGACAAAAGTTCATTTGGATACAGAAGTTCACAACAGAAACAGATGAATCTTTAAGGGGAGAGGGTAAAAGTGGGCAACACCACTGCCTCTTCACATGAAGCAGAGCATGTGTGCCATAGGAGCAGCTTAAAGTGCAGGACTTAGAGCCTCCTTGGAAATAACCCTGTAAATCTGACTTATTTCTAAGACCAGAAGAGTTACAGTGGTGAGGTCATGGGTTATTTTCAATAGCGCATGACTTGTCTCCCACTTTCCTATGTGATAGGCTGTGTCTGCTCATCCTTAGAGGAGCAGAAATGGAGTCCATTGTTCTCGGGACTAATGGGATATGGGTATGCTTGAAGTGCAAGTTCACATTGGCTGTCAGGAGCAGGAAAGCAAGAGGTATGTAGACAGAGGCATGTACTGCAGCTATTTAAATAGAGAACTAATGCAGCAAAGCAAACAGTGCATGGATAAAGCATAGCCTCTCACACTGAATGTGATTCAGTGAATAATGGGGCAAAATCTGTCCTGTCTTGTGTGCTCTGTGCTTGCTCTCCTTTCCCTTTGTGCTTGCTTTCTTTTTCCTTAATGCATGTTCCCCCTCAGCGAGGTCTGTGCTGGGACAGCCAACAGCAGCCTCTCGAAGCCACACATAGTGACAGCGTTTGCACAGTGGTATTTGTATAGCAAAGTTGCTGTACAAGCTTATCCTGCTTTTTCATTAGATGGACTAACTCATAATTTTTGGTAACGTTAAGTAAATCTGTTTACTTGGATGAAAATGGGGCTGAGCAGCTTTTCTTTAGAGCGATTGAATCTAAGCATTAACATACACGAGCATTTCTGCCTGTGTGTGGTTAGCTCTCTTAGAATGGCTGCCTTTTCAGGAAGTAAATATAATAATTTTTGATGCATCCATCTAAAGACTTAACCACTGGTAACGTGCTTTCAGACTAAAAGATGTTAGAACAGATTTAGAGTGAAAATATTTGAAATGGCTAATGGAGTTTGAACTCCATTTTCAGATACTGAACTCACCATGTCATTGAGAAGCAGACACTGACTAAAGATGTTATTCATAATAAAGTCATTCCTAATAACTAATAAGGATCAATATTAACTTGTGGCTTTCACTGTAGAAAGTGGATGTAGCAAGAGAGGATGCTTAATTAAATTGTACTTTATAACTAATGGAACACCTGGGGCCAGCAATTTATGCAAATGAGACAGCCTGGCTGAATGCTGCAAATCGTTGATACAGGATACATATATAAAATAGATTAAGAAATAATTCAGAAGAATTATGGAATTTAATGTTTGAACATGATACCTGCATTGTTAAATTAGCGCAGGTTGCATGCACAAGTAAGAAGATAGTTGGCCTCTGATGAACAGATAACTGCTACAATTGCCTAAACATTAGAATTCTAATTATGCTTCATTCAAAGCGCAGTTATAAATGCTGAGTTCTGTAAAAAAAATCCATTTTTTTTTTATGACCCATTCAGAAACACTTTGTCTGGTGTTGAAATTCGCTTGTTTTCTGAAGTAAGAAGGTTTTGGTGAATATGTGCTATGTTTGATCAGCCTTCAAGAGCGTTTAACTTTGGAAGTAATCAGTTATAAACAGGAAGTGTTTTTGTGGCAAGGCTTTTGCAGCTAAGTGGTTGAACATAACTAATTCTGAGAAGGGAAGTGCTTTGTAGTTTTTAAAACAAGTTTAAATATAACAATACACAAAATTTTCCACGTCCTTATTCTATGTAAATAAACCTGTGATATTGTTTGACAAAGTCTGCAAACACGACATACCCAATATTACCCGATCTCTCCGTTTTGCGCAGCTATGTTTCTTTCAGCTGCAGTCTTGTTGAGAAGAAAACAGGGCAAGCATGTGAGAAGTGCAACAGTGAGCTTGAGTTACATGTCCTGTTCAGCTGCAGTCTTTTTAACAAGTTGTGTAGGGGAAGGAGAGGCACAATGACCCCATTAAAGCAACTGTTATCCATTTTGCTCAGTGTGTTGATACTAGTTGACAAGAGGTTTTGTATTAGACAAAAATAATTGACTTACTATATGTCTTAACTAAGAAAAAAAAAAATACTGAACATTATCTTCTGCATAATACATGGACCAGATAGGTTTTGTTATGGGCAAACAGAAGAGCTTGGTGGTCTCTCTGCAGCTTAGTCACCAACCCGACAGGGTCGGAGTGAGGTACAGAATGCATTGTACGTCTTTTCTTTTGTGGTCTCCCACTCTGCTTTAGTCTGGAAACAGCAGCTGATCTTCAGTGGTGGTGATATCATGGAAGGACAGTGTGAGTGCTCTGTGGCTGCTCCTGCTGGCGCAGAAGAACTCCATATGATGGACCTCATGGCATCTGTGGGTTTTTAGCTGTGTTCAGGGATTAAGTCATCTTAGGGTCGCGTGATAAAAGGGAAGCAAAATGTCACTTATGAGTGAAGTAAAAGTAATGAAGCACATTTCAGAGACTGTGGGTACTGCTGGGAACTCCCTAAACAACCAAGGATTCAGACATCTTCACTATTACTAAATGTGGTCTGAAAATTCATACTTCTCCATCTGCTGTCTCTTTTACTCATAGGCTAAATGATTGTGTAAATCCCCGGTGCATGCAGGCTTTGGTGATACAACTGGGTAGAGACCAGGAATCCACATTTAGGAAACTGCACTTAGTTTTCCAGAACAGCAGGGGGGTTTTCACTTTTTGACGTCTAAGAGACACCATCATTATTATTTGTGGGAGCCAAAGAGTTTTGGTCATGTTGTATCTTGAGCTGTCCAGATGAAACAGAAAAAGTTTGGGAAATCCCATGACACTTACATCTGCCTGAGTGATACATGCCTTTCTTACATAATTACTTATATGGCAAACGTTGATCTGTGTAAGCTGTAAGGAAAAATGCAGTCTGTAATATCCATCCAGTCAATAATAGTCACATAGAGTCTGGGAGCTTCAATTTGTAGAGAAAAAGCATCACTTTTTAGTCTGAGACTGGGGACTGGAAAGAGATCCTCCAGAGGCACAGAAGATAATGTGGGCTGCTTCATGACATTACTGAGTAGTTGTTCTTCATACTAAACCAGTCATATGTCATTCATACTCCAGAAATTGTGTCCCTTCCTGTAATGGAAGAGAAAATATGCTTGGGAGATCAGATTTGTCTTGGTTTCAGTCCTTTGTTGTCTTGAGTGGTGTAGGTACTCCATTATAACTAAGAGCATAATCTGGACTGCTGGGTTTTGGTTTTGTTTGTTTTCCCCTCTTTTAGCAGAGAAAGTGAGTGGGCCAGATCTGTGGATTAATTCAGTATAACCCAAAGTGTTCTCTTGTGTGACTTTTGCAAAGTGGCTGCCTTACCCAACATGAGCATGGAGGCCTCGGGGTTGCACGGAGGAGCACTGCTGGTGGCCTTGGCCTCTCATTGGCCTGGTGGGAAGCTTGGCTCCTTGTGGAGACCTTCTGAAGATGCACTTCTCTGTGTGGTTTCCTGCTGTGGCGCCCGACAAGCCAGCTCAGTGCTTCCAATAAACAATGGCTTAGTTTGTGCAATGCCTGTTGAGTCTGAAAGGAGGTTGCGGAAAGTGTCAGGAGTCCCATGTTGATCCTGCTCTGCTGTCTGCATCCATGGATGGAAATGCCCCACCGAGAAGCTGTTGCCTGGTTCTACTTGCTTTCTGGCCATCAAGCTGTCCTCTGGCAGTCCTTCTGCAGCTTATTCGAAGGACTTGCTTCTCTATTCTCCTTCCAGAAGAGCCAAAGCTTTTAGTAGTGTTCCCACATTCCTTGCTGAAAAGGCATGAGGTGCAGAAGGGAAGTGGTGGAAGCAAGTAACGCTGCTGAATTTGGCATGTATTTCTGGGAGAGGATGTAAGGAAGACTTGGTGACTTCTTTTATCAGAAACCTCAGAGACTGAAGCAAGTTTGCTTGGAACAACTTTGTTCCCAGAGATATGTTCAAATACTGCTCTTGTTTATGATTAATGCTTTATCTGATAGTATTGAATAGCATGCGTGGGCAGGAGCTGGGTTGTAGTTGTTGGTATGCATGTGTATTGGCTGCACGACAAGTCGAAAAATGCAAGCCATGATAATAAGTTTCTTAACCTTTTCATGAGACAAAACTGCTGTTCTGTCACTCTAATTTCTTTTATTTTGTTTATTGTCAGACAGACACAATTTCAGTGGAAATCAGGACGCTGTATCCTTCTGTACCTGAAGATGCAGAACAAAAAGCAGAAAATTTGTTTGTTAAAGAGGTAAATATCTAGTCTATGTATCCATTGATGTTAAATAAAACCAAGGGTTTGGGGTTTGCTATGGTTAAAATGAGCATCTTCTTTAATATTGTTTAGGTGATTTGAACCAGGTTTGAGTTTGAGGCCAGAAGGAGAGGGAGGGTTAACAGCATGTTTGCAGGTGCCTATTATGAGATGTTTGTATTGAGAAAAATTTCAAATGCAATGAATTGGCCTTTCATTCTGCTGCATTCCTTGTCACTGTTAGTCCACTGACACTGATGTTGGTATTTTTACATGAATGCTAATCACTGGTGTTCTGAATATGCTTTGCATTTTGCAAATACTGATATCTGTCCAAAAAAAAAGTAACTATATGACACTGGTTTAGACTGTTAGTTGTTAATTATTACAAGGTATGTGTCTGTGCTACCTGTATAGCTATCTGAGCAGCAGTTTCACTGAAGGATGCATAGGGCTTTTTTATATTTATTGTCAGTATTTAGTCTGTTCTACCTTCATAGCATAAAGTCAAGTGAAGTTCTTCCATGGCAGTTAGACCCCACCAGGAGTGACTAATTGCTCTACCTTTAAAAAAAACTCCTTATAGTTGTATTGTTTCCATCCCTGATCTGAGATTGTAGAAGTCTGCTCTTCCTTCTGCCTCAGGAATATTTCAGGTTGTCACTGGTTTTATCACTTGGCAGGACATTGGAGGTGCTGGCTGCGCTATTCAAATTAGCTTACTTTAGATGGCTCCCTGAACCTTCCTCATCTTTCACTACAGATATAAAGTATAGCTCATCATTTACATTAACAAAACAGATCTATGAAAACAAATTTTCAGGCATCTTCTATAAGGGATTTAATTCCAGGCACTTAAAATTACCCATAATGTGTGTGTTCGCTGCCTTTTTTGTTTTTTTGTTTGTTTTCCACACATTTGGATTTTTCACACCTGACTTTCTGATTTTAATGAGTTATTTCACATGCATTATAACTGCAAGATAATTTTGCACAGGGATTAGAAAGTATAAAATCCAAGATTAGGCAGAAATATAGCTGTTGAATGGTATGCAGCACGGCATTTTACAGGCTGGCCCTATTTCTCTCCAGCAGGTCTAGAAAGAGCAATAACAACTTACTGGCAGCTCAAATTGCCTGAACTTTGCCATCTTTCTTAATCTGACAGTAGGGTTGAAAGATAACATAGCCTGTGGAATTATCTACCTTCCCAGAAGCCTCACTGCCCTTTCAGCACTTTGGGATCTGCTTTTTATTTTAAGGTTCCACATGTTGCAAGGCCAGCACTGTTCTCATGGCTTTACAGAGAAAGTAATGGGTCTAAAAATGGAACATAGTGCGCAGTGTCTGGGAATCTTTACATCTGAGTACTCCAAGGGGATGCTAATGACAACCTGGTAAAGTACATATTGAGCACATCTATTAGCTTTCTCTGCAGTACAAGTGAGCCAAAGGGAGGGTGAGAGTGGAAAAAACAGTACTACAGAATTAAGCCTGTGCATGGAAGAGTGGCAGGATAAGACCCTCTTTTAAAGTAGTAATGCATATGTTTCACTTCGCCACAAGCCAAAAGCTATCTATAAAATAAATTAACCTCCAGGAAGAAGATGGTTTTGAATCCAAAATTAAGTAAAACTGAGCATGGGGTGCTCTGAAGATCTTTGACTGTAGTCCATTCCAGCAATTGCACAAATTTGTACTGACCCAGCAGCAGTCTGTTGTGTGCCAGGCTGGTGTTCAGAAGTTCTGGATGGCTGTGCAGGAGTGGAGCTTATGACCTTTGCTGCTTTTTTGGAGCTGTGAAAAAGCAAACACTTCACTCAATGAAGGAATCTTTCTTCAAATATACTATAATTTCATGAGCAATAAAGGCATCTGTTTTCTACCTACTTGACTACCTGTTAATCAACTGGGTGTGTTCTAACCCAGGATCAAATGCCTAATTCCTGATTAGGCTGTTGAGGAAGCTGTAGAAAGGCAATGTACAGCTTCATCTTGCTGAAGCCATTTTGGTGTTCCCATCAGTAATGGCTATCTCTGACCTTTAGTGTATATTACACTATCTCAGTACTTCAGCAAGTTGCGACATGAAGCAAGTCAGTTAACTACAAAGGAAGGATCTGCTGTTGAACGTAAAACTAATTGTCTTCATATGGCGTAGTGTGAGGACATGGAACTGACTCTATTTCAACAGCTCAGATCCATGATCATCTGTCTCATCCTTCTGGGCATTTGGTGGTGTTCACATGGTCTTGTCTATAAGATACTGCAAGGTCCTTTGTGAGGGTTGTCAGCAGTCTGTGAGAATGTCTTAAAACCCTGTCTGTCTCTTCCAGGGTATTTGTTTCCCACTGATGACAGCAGGAAGAGTTTTCTTCCACTTCTAGCTCTTCCATTGCTGGAGTCCTTCAAGGACCAGGTTTTTGGTTTTGGTTTTCTCCCCCAGCCTTTACCAGAATCCATACATATGACAGCCTGGGGATTTGATCAGATTCCCTTTGCTCAAGGAATCATAAAGAGTATTTACAGACATACCAGAATTACTTGATTGCCTGTGCACCTGCACCATCAGTTTATGGATGCAAAAGAGCTGACAAGCCACATTAAGAAAGATGAGGCTGATACTGCTGAGGAAAGCTTTCAGTATGGATAGCATTTGATGCTGTCCACCTGTAGTGGAAGATTTGTGCTACTTCAGTTCTCTTAATACTGCTTTTGAATTCCTCAGTAACCAAAAACTTTTGGTGAAGTTCAGATACTACAGTAATGGGTGAGGCAAAATAATTTACTTGAAGATATCCAACCTTCTCCTACCTGATGAAATTCAAATGAAAATTAAAAGAAAAAATAAAACTCGGGTGAATTGAATAAATAAATATCCCTTTGATAACCAGATATTTTCTGTAGGATGCAAAGAGAATAAATATTTTACATTTCATGAGTGATGAGTATCTGAGTCCCTCTATTAATTTTACCTAATTATTAGGTATACTCAAAAGGCAATTTCTGAATTGATCATTCCTATATCTGTAGACATTTTAGGATTTTTTTTCCTTGTGGATTTTTCCACCTTAACTTTACTTAGGCAGGAGGAGCTGGAGTAACTAAATTAGGTTCCAAGAAAAGAGATGTTTCCAGAAACCTATAAAGCCAGAATAAAATTGTCTTTAGTGTTTATTTTTCCCAAGTATTCCTGACTTCCTTGAATTCTGTACTGTACTGTGTTGTTTCCTCCCAGATTCTGCATTTTCTCACTTCTCACAGTCTGCTGCATGTATTTATCCCAGTCGGCATTGTTCTCATGGTCCATAATTTTGGCAAATGGAAACATTCACTCCACCAGAAACAAAATAAAATTCTCCCTTTTAGACAGTGAAAATGTTCCTAGTATTACATTTCCAAAATCTTTATTCCTGGATATGCTGATCAAATGGCAGTCCATGGGATTTTTCCCACATTTCATTCAGAAATAGAAGTGGATAGTGCGTTTTGCAAGTCAAAGCTCTGTGTAGTTTGAGGAACTCTAAGCTATCGAACTGAAACGTACTTAATCCCAGATTCATTTGCATCAAGTCAGTATTTTCAGAAAGCATGCATGTATATGCACACACACACATGCTATTTGTGCGTGTACCTATATGAATGAAATTTTAGCTATATATGAAAAAAATCCAAGAAGTAAATAAATATTAGCTGTCAAGTATCCTTTCTTAAATGAGTTTTAAGTCAGGTGATCCCTCAAAAACTGATAGGTGGTATTTGGATATGTTTTTGGGAAGCATGTTTGCAGAAGGGCTGGCCCTGTGGATGAGGAGGGGTGTGCTGGGAGCTGTGCCAGGCAAAAGGAGGAAGATTCCCTACTTTATGCAGCATAATCGTGGAGAATAAGCCCAGAGGGAACCTCCGAGAACTGTCTCATCCCTCCTTCCTATGTAGACCAAGTGCTTCCTGACCCATCCTTTTTGCTTCAGGCATCTGATCCAGTGGCAGTGGCTGCTACAGGAAGGGCTCTTTTGGAGACCCGCAGGGCCTTGGATCAGCTCTCAAGGACCATCACTGGTGGTCTCATCCATGTTCTAGCAAATGTGGTGGAATAAACGTTGCATTCTTAAAATCCAAGTGCACATCATTCTGCTGTGCGCTTCTTACTGGTCACTGAGGTAGATTACCTACTATGGTACAATTGAGCTGATTTGGGGTTTGTTAGTGTTATCAAAGGGCCAACTTGCATAGGCAGAAGTCAGACCTGTCTCCTTCAGAAATCTGCGAAGAGTCTTGAGCTGTGTTTGAGCACTCTTGTAGCTTTAAAAGTCATTGTAGAGCCAATTGCCTCTTTCAAATTACAGACATCTAGACAGTTGCCATCTTAGCAACCTGCTGGAGAAAGCCCAGGAACAGAGTCCAGTTATTAATGGCATGTGTGACCTGATTATGTCCTGTGTGCAACATCTGACATATGCCATCGCATCAAGTAAGGAAGCCTCAGGTAAACCAGGAATGGAGTGTTCTAGCAGCACTCTGCACATGCAGCATTGCTGAACGAGTGTAGTGACTCTGTATTTTATGTCAAATTGTGGTGTTTGCAGTTAGGAAATGACACTTAAGAAGTGTCTTCATGGTAAGAACCATGAAGAGCTTGCTGGGGATAGAGCTATTGAGAATGAGCTTTCCTGCACCCCAGTGCTGGCTCCTTTTCATTTGTGGGTGTAATTGTAGTTCTTGGAGCAGTAGGGACCATGCTGGGTGAAAAGCACTACATCAAAATGAAGTAATAGTGTAAGAATATTGAAATTACATTTGCTGTATGATGCAGTTCCATTTTTTCTGCTGTAGTGCAGTACTCATGTGGGCGCCTCTTTTAACTTCCCTGTGTAGATTTTCTAGATACAAATGTTGGAGTTGTCACTTTTATTAAGCTTTTAGAGCCTTCACCATTCATTTGGGGGATTTTTTTTGTTTGAGATTTTGCAGGTTGTGCCTACGGGATCTGTAAGTAATTACTAAACATGACTTTTGTTAATCATAATGTCAAAAGAGCCACAGCCTCCTGTACAACTACTGAAACTGGTTGTATGTCCATACACTGATTTCTGTGGCTTTTTTATTTAGAGGCTAATCTGTATTGCTCTCACATATTTTAAAGTCAGATTAAAATGGGAACTTCGGTTGAAAAATGTCACCAAAAAAGTTTTACTGTTGCTCATCACAGTGTAGATTTTCCCTTCTTCAAGATCTAAGTGCTTCCAGTACTTTAAAGAACTGTAGTGTCAGGACAATGACATATATTATTTAAAAGACAGTGGGTCTATTAGTAGCAGAAAAGGTAAACTGTCTTTTAAAATGTTTAATACTTCAAAATAATAGTCAGGTTTAATATTTTAGTTTGTTACACTGCTGTGTTACTGTGTGAGTGAACTGCGGTAATTTGGAAACTGTTTCCAGAGCCCCAAAATGAAGGTCCAGACTGCTAGCAGCTGGCTGTGATGCTGCCATGCTTGCAGAGATCTGCTTGCCATGCAGCAGAGATCACAGTGGGGAGGAGCACTTGGGAAGGCTTTGTGAGCAGTGCCATGCATGTCCCCAGTCATGGAGCAGAGCACTGGGCCATCTCTGCAGCTTCCCCTTTAGTGCTGTGACCACATTCAATGCTGAAAGGTCTTCACTTTCTGTTTCCAAGCTCTTACATGGGCTTGCCTTTCCCAGTTCAGTATCTCCTGTTTTCCGTCTCAGAAATAGCTGCTCTTCAAGGCTGAGTGGGGAGGCAGGATTGCGCTGTGCACACAGTGTCTCTGCAAGAGGCCCAGTTGTTCCACTAATTACTTTTATTATGTGTATATCTGTATTTCCAAAGACAACATACATAGCGTTATCTTAGACAGAATATAAGCTGGGAGTTGCTTTCAGATGTTTCAAGGTGTTTGTTTCAGTTGTGTTTCTTCCACTTCCCATTCTCTTTTCTTTCTCCCTTTCCCCACTCCCCCTGCCTCAGGGGTTATTTGCATTGCAGCGTAAATCTTCAAGTACCTCTGTCACTGTGGTAGCTGTCATGCTGTCATCACCAGGATCCAGAGCTATAAAGTTACAGGTGGAAAAAGTTTGTAGGATTGTCTTTCTCTCTGAGGGAAAATTAGACAAGCCGGGCAACAAGAGAAAAGAAATGATCTGAATGTGATGGGGCCCTGAGGAATGGGCTGTGCAGCCTGCCTGGTCAGTAATGCAATAGGAAAGTTCGCGTAAATGTGTGCCAACCCTCCCATGTCCCAGAGCTTCTATTTCTCCATCTGTATTTTTCCTCACCCACAGTCCACTTCAGCTCAACAGCCCCTGCACTGGTGCCTTTGATCTTTGCCAGGAACAGTAGGATACGGCCCTGGCCTCTTGATGAAATCTCAGGCTCTAGAAAAGCTTGTCTTGCTCCTCAAATCAGGTTCACAGGTATTTTTCCTCATTGCTAAGGTTCACTTTCCAGTAATAATTTCCAATTAAGAAAACACAAAATCTGTACAAGTATTTGATTTTTAATTGGGATAGACTGAAGAGAAAAAAACAAACTAGATCTAGCTTACGGTGGATAGCCACAAAAAGCTAGTTCAAGAGCAGCATTATCTGTTGCTCTGAATTAGCGTGCTTTTTGTGTATTTGCTGAGCAATACTTGAATATGCTGCTTGTCTCTTTTGATTTTTATTTTTATTAGCTTTTTCTTGGAGGAGCACAATAAACCTTTATAGTTACAAGCTAAAATACTGTGGCCTGCTCTATGTGTTATTCACAGCTGGTTTTTTGAACACATCAGCCTATAAAATTTGCAATAAAAGCCTGCGTTGAGAATTCTCTGTGGGCTTTAATTGCATCTGTTAAGTAGAATACTTAGTAATGAAAGTACCACAGGGAAAAAGTGGTCCTTTCTATAGAAGACTTAGTTGGTTTACATTTGCCAAGTAGAAAGCAAGTGAAGTGTGAATGGGAGGGTCTGTGCTCGTCCTTGCAACATTCAATGAAGGAGTTTTTCATTGGATCATGTGGACTAGTGTATCTGTTGCTCTTGTAAGAGTATTCTTATAGCTCAGGTGGTTGTCAGATAGTTTTAACTAAAATTTAGATCATAAAAATGCAAGAGTGATCAAGTCATTCTATAAAGATTCACAAAACAGATTTTTTTGGCTGTGGATTTTTTTCTGTATTCAAAGGCAAAGTGCAAACAACATTGGAGTGGTGTAGGAACATGGTTGTCAGGAAGGCTTTGGACCTGACCCTGCAGTGTGCAGAGTTAGTCAGTTATAATGCTGTATTATTATGCTCATTCTCAGAGCATACATGATTATTTTATGTTGTCTAATGGGCACACTTTATTCTGCATCTTGTAAGATAATGAGGGCTTGTGTCAGACAAGAAAGTAGATGCTCGATCCACATGGAATGTTTACTGCAGGGTGTTCAGTTCAGTGTCAGGGTGGGAGAGAACTGCCTATAAAAGTGCATCCTCTTCATGGCCATCTTTTCCATACTCTAAACCAAATAAAGCTGTTACAGAAGACTGTGACTACCTAAATTAATTTGTGGGTACATATTCTGCATGTTTTACATAAGATTTAGAAAAGGGATTTGTTAAGCCAGTGCTGAGTACTTTTAGAAAGCACCACCTTTAGGTTTTTCAGCCCATCTCATGTTTTGCTCCAGCAGCCTGATAATACCCTCTCTGTCCTTCTGTGGCAGAGACTGCTGTGCAATCAAGGACTCCTATGGGAGGTTCAGAAGAGGCTGGTAGGGAAGAGAGGGAACACTCCCAGTCAGAGGATACTAACTTATCCTGTTCCTTTGTTGCCTTTTCTTCCACTTTGTCTGCATAGCTTTTGGTTTTTAAATATCATTGATCTATCCTTTATTGCATTTGCTTTGTCTCCTGGCATCTCATCCTTCCTGTGAGACTATCTTCTTCCCACCTAAGATTTCTTTCAATGCTACTGCTTCTTTATCTACTGTAGATCTTCACTGTTTTCCTTCCTGATGTGCCTCCTTTCCCTATGATCATGGGCAGCAGCTTCTACTGTTAGGTTTTAAGTTTGATTCCTCTCTGTCTGCCTGTTCATCTCATATGGGCTGGTGCAAGTGCCCAGATGGAGTGTGAGGACAAAGTAATGCAACACTGGGGTAAATTCTGGCACATACCGTACAAGTGCTAGTTTGCATTTTGCACTCTGTAGAAAGAATCACTGGAAACTCTGTTGTGGTGGTTTTGTAGATGTGAACCTTATCAATAACTGTACATATTTAATGAATCTTGTTGCCTTTAAAAATGTCATGTTGTGTGTGATTGCATTGATAAAAGTTCTGTATTGTGCAAATTGCACAGTTATTCTGGTCCGTTTGACAGCATAGACAAGCATTTCAGAACAGTCTTTGTTCAGTTCTGTTCGCTTATTTAAGAGATATTGATACATTAAAGACAATTGCAAAAGGTGAATTCAAAACCAGCAAGAAGTTTTTTAGAAAATACAAACTATAAGGAGATGCTGAGATGACTGAGCAAATTCAGTGTGGAAGGGAAAATGAGACTGGTGAGAAATGACAGTCTTATTAATGTATTCCTGAATATTGTTAGGAGGTTAAAGATCAATTGTTAAGGGCAGAACAAGAAGTAGAGGGCTTGTGCTGCAACAAGGGGGCATAAAAGGAGAAGGGCAAATGTATTTACAATGGAAGGCATAGGCAGTGAAAGAGGATGCAAAGCAAAAATGCACAATTAATGTCCATAGAGAAAGTCAGGCCTAAGCTAGATAGAGGCTTTTGAGGCAGTAGCGATATCATTTAATGATGCTTCCTACAAAGAAGATGCAAATCAATAAAGCATGCTAAATTGCTGTCAACCCTTCCTTCATCATATGTGATTCACTGCATTTGATTTTAAAGGGAAATTGTGGTTCAAAATGCTGAAACATATGATTCTGAATTTCCTTTAAGAACTGTGCACCCAGCTATAAAAGAGAAGAATATGTTCTCTAGCACAAAGGGCTCCCTCAGATCTTTCTTAGTTCTCTAGCCTAATTGAGTCTAAATAGTTGTAGTAATTATATTGTTGTTGTTTGTATTTTCTTTTCAGGCTTGTAAATACTACAGTTCCCAGTGGCATGTTGTGAACTACAAATATGAACAGTATTCAGAAGACTTTCGACACTTACCACAGTAAGACCTAGCATCAGTTCTTCCTTTTACTTTTTTATTCTTATTAGGTTGTATCATTTTGCTGAGCTTTGTCCATATTTGCACTTTCCTTTGTCTTATATGCTCTGCCGGTTTTACCGTATTTATAGTGCCTTGTGTTTTTAAAAAGAGGAAGAAAAGGTTCTTTAGCAAAAGTTCAAGACTGCAGAATTCACTAGTGTCCACAACCTCTATCAGTGCTGATTCGAATCCTTAGAAGCATATTTATGTATTCAAAGCACGGTTGATACAGGAAAGCTGGCTTTCGTTTTCCTTATAATGCGTAAATGTCACTCACCTTTAACTGGGATTCTCCTTTTAGTTACCCTGTGTAACAGGGGAGTAGGATTTCACTTAATACCTTATGGTTGCACCATATGGAAGAACTGGGTGCAATGTGTACAGCACGCACTGGTGCAGCCCTGGTGATACAAGGCTGCAGAAATGCATAGGTGTCTGGGTAAGCAGGCATCATTTTTGTGCTTGATTAAAATAGTGTAAAGTTGCTGGGAGGAGGGGGAATAAGTTCCTTGATTTGAGTGGAAAGAAATTAAGAATTTGGTGCTCATTTCTTCATGAGTGGGTTTCTACCCACAAACCTGCCAGAAACAGGAGTATATCCTGTGCCCTGAGGAGCATTTTAGGGAGTAGTTAAATTAATGAAATCACTGAATGCCCAAAGGGGCTGTATTACCACCTCATTTCCTGGAATTCGAGGTATTAAAATCATGATACTGGATGAGAATTTTATGTGTACCTAACACAACAATAAGTGCTTCATGCTTGAGTTGGATGGAAACTAGTACTAACTAAATATATTATTGCAGGAATCAATAAACTGATTCTTGTGATCCCTTTAGATGCTGTGTTCAGAGGGGTTTGGGCTGCAAGCCTTGACTCAGATCTGCATTCTCTCTTCTATGTTGGTATTTTTATGAACAGTTGAATATAGTAGTACAAAAAGCCATTAACAGCAATGCTAATCAGAGATTATAAGCATATTTTTCCTTAAGTACCCAGTGTACTGATTGTTTTAGAAAATTAATGCATTTAATGCTCAAGAAAAATGTTTGCAACACAGCAGTTTTCAATTTAACCTTAAGCATCTTCACTCATGAAATATGCATTTGACAGATGTGACTCTGCACAAAGTGTATTTTAGCTGATTACATACATCCTCTTCCATGAAGGTAATTTTAATATGGTGCTTGATATGATTTGCTTTCATGAGTTCCTGCTCCAGGGATGTTTTGGTGTCTCACACCTTACTTTTTTTCCCCCCTCTTGCCTAGAGGATTATAAAAAAATGAGATCTTGTTTTGTCATGTGTCAGAACACAGTACCTGAGAATAGTTTGGATGCAGCACTGGTTGGTGTTTCAGAAGCAAAGTTACAGCAGGAGTGTCTGGTTGGTTTGCTGAAAGCTGGCATGGCTTTTGAGTTTAACAGACTTTAAACAGAGCTATTTTGTAATCCATCTTATTTCATGCTAATTCCAGCCCATTCAACATCAGTGGCCCTTGATTTGCATAAGCAAATTACAAAGTTCAGCATTTTAGACTAAATCTCCTCATTAAAAATAAAGTGGCTTGATACATCCATGTTGTAATATTTGTATCTTACTGTTTGTAGCTCTGGATGCCCAGTTTCCACAGTTTTTTTGTTTCTTTTGAGCAAAACTGCCGTCCAACACAGAAACTATCAGAAATCTGAGTATATTGTGTCAATTCCTTTATAGGAAATCATTGTATCAGGAAAGATTGGATGAGTGTTAAGTGTTTAGCTTTGTAACATGAGAAGGGAGCATCGTTTATAGTACTAGATCTAGCTGTGGGTAAAGCACTTCCATTCACTGAGGGTGTGCTGAGCCTTCCCATGGGCCTTCCCATTTAGAAGCGCACAAACTGGGACTTAGCAGCCTTCAGCAACGCTGAAGGGCTTTATACCTGTTTGTATGTGAGGCCATGCTGTGCTGTTTCACACAGTTGTGCAACATGTCAAGTTGCTGCACAGTTTTATCAGATATTGAAGTCATTCTTTTTGAATACTGACCCTTTTTGGTTGGGAAGCAGTTGCAATGTGATGTCAGCCACCTGGGGCAGGCAGTGAGGACTCAACATGTCCATGGCTCAGTTCCCCTGAAGCAGTGCTGTGGCACTGAGGAAGAGCTGAAGGACATGTGCATGACAACATGACCAAAATGTTTAGCAATTTCTTTAGTTTTTCTCTGTGTTCTTCCTTTTAGATTTTTCTCAGGTCCCTCTGTCTCTTAAATTCCTCTCTGTGAGCTCTCACTACCTCTTTTCACACCATTTTTATGCTTTGTGCTGGTGTGTTCTTGGTTCTTGAGCAAGTGGGAAGGGTGGAGGAAGAACAGGGGTTGCTTAGGGTGTTGTCATGGCACTGTGTCTGGGAATAGAAATAGTCACTAGCAAAATTTTTGCTGTCATTTATAGAAATCCTGGAACATTTGGTAGCTATTTCAAGTCTGATCCCCTGGAATTCTGCACCTTCATGTGGGCAGAGGAGAAAGAGGGTGCAACAAAACAGGGTCATGTCCTTACCATGTTCAATCTGCCTGCCCTAGAATAATGAAAAGCATGCCCAAAAGAATTCCCAAACAAGGAAGAGAAAAATTTATTGTCTGGAGAATGACAAGGAGGTCTGAGTGGATGAGTGGTGGGGTGATTGATGAGATCTAACACCTGAAGCAGCAGTGGTCTGTGCTCTATCTCTTTTAGAGCTTTGCTGAGAGGGCAGAAGGATTTCCCTACTTTCTAGGAAACTTAGACAACCGAGGCTTATGAAAGGGTGGTGGTTTAATGGGCAAGTTCTCTCTCTGATTGTGTAGTGGCAGAGTGGAGCAGAGTTGCTGTGCCATACAGTGAGGGGTTGGTACCCTGCTAATCCAGCAGATTTCTCACTCCTCCTTCCCCACCCTGGTAGCATCAAGGGCATTAAGGTTGGGGTTATGTTTTGGTTTGGGTTTTTTTCCCAGTAGCTGACTGGCTTGTCCCATTATTGGTACAGATACTGAAGCAAATGTGTGCAGTGTTACCTGTCCACATGTGGCCAGAAAGCATCCAGCAGTGGGGGGTTTGTCAAAAAATGTGAAGGCTTGAATGGTGGTTTTTTGTAAAAAGTGGGACGTAGCTTGGGATTTTTGGTTTGGGGCTCTTCTGGGTGGGAGAGAGTGTTTGTGTAAGAATATTTAACAGCTGCCCTTGGTTGTATCGGAAAAACTGAAATGGATTTCCATCACAAATATTCTGAATTTTAATGCTTTTACAAATGTGAAAGATGTCAAGAGATTGCAAATGTTCTTTTTATTCAAAATACTGATCATTTGTTTACATTAAATAAACATGAAACCCAGAGCAAATTAAAACAGAATAAAACACTCCTGTGTTCTGTGTGCGCTTGGCTCTACTGGCTCTGTTGAAATGCTGACTTTGATTGCAGTGGGGTAGTCACATCATGAGAACACTGAAATGGGGAAAATGAATAGGAGATAGATTACTCTTATCTTCCTAAACTATAACTTGTGTATGAATTAATAGAAAATGAAAATGGTCAAAGTTACCACTTTCATTTTTTTTAATTAGTGGCATTTAACATTATGCGCTAGTGTGGGCCAAAGCTCACTAAGTTGAGAGACAAAACTAGTGTAGGAGTGTGTGTGGTTTCTCAACTTCCATTTGGATTTGCTTCCTTGCACGACAGAGAATAATATTGCTCTGTTACTGTTCTGAGGCTGGGTAGGTGAAAGTAAGTTCTGGATAGGTCAGTCTTCCAGATGACTGATGGCTTCTACCATGACAGCTCCTGTAGATTTTCATATGATAACTGAATATTTCCAAGATGAGATTTGTAATCTTCAGGAATTTGAGAGCAATGTGGTGTTTCTCAAGAAGCAGAAAGATGCACTTTTTTTTTTCTCCGTTTAAAAAAATTTTTTAATATTGTCATGTGTATTTGGCTGTTACTTCAGGTTTAATTCTCCAGCATACAAAGTACCCTGGGCCTGAGTACAATTACTTAAGTGCTAAAAAATAAGCAAGTGATTAAGTGCTTTGCTTTTCCATGTTCAGTTTTGATTTTAATTCCACAATGTGAAGATCTTAAGTGGCACCACATCAAAAAGGCATCTGTGTATTTTTACAAATTACATTGAGGCTGTGCTCATTATATTGAAGAGTAAAAATACCTTGAAATATTGAAGAAATGTAGAAGCTTTAAGCTGAGTGTTATAATGTTGTTCTTGGGTAGGAAAAGCTATCGAAGAATTCATTCTCATTGATTTGATAGCCTTAAATGGGATATCT
Source organism: Psittacus erithacus (assembly GCA_009867235.2). Lineage (NCBI taxonomy): Eukaryota > Metazoa > Chordata > Aves > Psittaciformes > Psittacidae > Psittacus > Psittacus erithacus. Next base: position 43,293 of record WYDI02030194.1, read on the forward strand.
CTTTGGAAATTGGATTTTGTTGCTGTTGTGGTAGAAAAGCAATGAAGAGATTGCATAGAATTGTTGCAAATTCATAGCATTGAAATAAAAAGATAGATGGGGATTAAAAAAAAGCTGTGTTTTGAAACAGTAGTGATTTTTAAAGAAGGTAATAAGATCACAGCAATAGATGTACTGAAGATGCCATGAGCGCTTGGGGTGGTTGCCTCCTTGAAATACCAGGTGCACGATTATTTAAAAAATAATAATAATTCAAGACATTTTTCCTCTCCTCCTAGAAGTGAATGTAGACCAGAGAAACTGCCCTCACATTCATTTGAAATCGATCATGAAGATGTGGATAAGGATGAAGTATGTATTCTGGGTTTTTCTGGGGCTTTCCCCCTGGGGGGAAGTTACTTATTGCTTTAATATTAAATAAAGAATCATAATGGAGGCTCATTATCTCCTGTAAAATATTTCATATTTTAAAGAACTGAAGTTACTGGAACAGCTTTGTCTCTTATGTCATCATACACACAGCAGGCATATTAATAATGTGTTATTTTAAAAGGAATGAAAGGATGATTATTTGTTGTCAAGTTGATATTCACATATTAGTTTTCTTTTGTCTTAGAATTCAAAAAGCAAGTCCATGCGGTATTAATCATGTCTTCCATGCAGGATACAACATCCCACTCATCTTCAAAAGGTGGTGGTGGAGGAGGAGGATTAGCAGCAGGAGTTTACAAGTCTGGATGGCTTTATAAAGGGAATTTCAACAGCACTGTAAACAATAGTATTACTGTTCGGGTAAGGGCACAGCATTATTCTTTCTTTATTTCATTTGGGTTTATATCCCTCACAGAGGCATACTCGTTTGCCATTGTTGTTTAGCTGTTTATATCTCAGGTTTGATTACATTATTGTGAATAATAGTAAAGTAAGATTGCAGTTGCCTGCAGAATAGTGTGACTGAAGTGCAGTTAGGAGTTTCTTATTATCTTATCCCAGTGACTAAAATATCAGTGAAAATAATTTGAAGTACAACAATTGCCATTCTTTGTTTACCTCCCCCTATTCAGTCATTCAAAAAGCGCTACTTCCAGCTGACACAGTTGTCGGATAACTCGTATATTATGAATTTCTACAAAGATGAAAAAATATCCAAGGAGCCAAAGGGATGTATTTTCTTGGATTCTTGTACAGGAGTTGTACAGGTAAGTTTCAGTTTATTTCGTTCTGTTGTTTGGGTGTCCAAATGAATGGAATAGTGTTCTCATTAGCAGTTTCATTAAATGAAAATTTCATTAGTTTTGCTTTTGAAATTGATGCAAGTGCTCATACTGACAGGTTACGAAAACCACAGTTGAATTATGGTAGCAGATGGTGCATATGTTCTTTGCTTATGGCATGCATGAGAAAAAAATATCATAAAATGTTACTTTGCACTGAAATTATTTTCTTAGCTGCCAGATTTTACTTGATGCTTACTAAGAGCATATGTGCTTGTTGTGGGTTAAAGAAATTCAGGTTACAAATGCTGGGTGTTGGCCAAATGGTAAATTAATCCTGTATCCTGAGCCTCCTTGAAGATCATCACTATTGGAGGTGATAGAGTCTTAATGGCAGCAGGTAGGACAGAACCTTCTTGTTTATTGTGACTTGGAAAAATAAATACCCAGAAATGTCTGAATACCGCCTTTTGGGTTTTTTTATTCCCACTAGGATTGAGTCCTCAGCTTTTTTTCCCCTCTACTTCTGCCTTTCCCCTAATTCTATTAGTGTATTTCACTTTTTTCCCCCTTTTTTCTATCCTATACAAGATGTAATTTCAATATTATGTGCTGTAGTTGATCTAGCCCCTTGTGTCACTGAATAAGGAAATTCCTTTTTTCAGTTATACTTTATTCTTTATTCCTTAACCCGTAAAGACTGGTAACAGTGCTAGTGCAGACTGATTTGCAAGTTGCTTTGAAAGAAACCTTTCAGGTAATGCAATGGAAGACCTCTGATAAAAACATGCTTCTGTTGATTGGGAAGTCTCTCCTTCACCACTGAACCCCTTCAGAGCAAGAAACACAGTCAGTGAGTAATTCATTCAGGGAGCAAGCACTTTCTGACCGTTTCTGCAGAGCCTCATTCCTGCACCCAGGAAAGTACCAGGTCTGCAGGGAGTGAATGTTTACCCTGTGCAGTTACAAAGGCTGTTTCTTATTTCAAACAGGTATAGGACAAGATGGAGGTAAATATGTAGAAGAACAATGATTTTTTGCCAGCGTCAGTCCATTGGTTTGAAAGGTAGCTTGGAAGTGTGGCAGAAGCCATAGAGGAGATTCCTCTACAGAAATCCATTTAGAAACTACTGCTTGCTGGCAGTGCGTCCTTTAAGATGGGTCTCAGCCAGAGCTCTAGTTAGGCCCTGAACATCCCTGTAGTGTGGTTTTAGGTACAGATTAAATGCTATCCCAGAGGGTGCCTGTTCTGCTGTGTTTTCTGATGCTCCACGACAGCAGCAATGTCTTGACTGCTGTCTTTTTGACTAATCTCTGACAAAAAAGCTCAAGGAACTTTTGAAATCCTTCTCCTGAGCTTTGGCATCTGCCTTCTAAATCTGCAATGTTCCTGCAACTGTTTGAACTTCAGGTTCTTCTCTCGCCTACTACGACACTAGTTTTTGTGATTGTTCTGTGACTGGCATTTAGAATGGGATGTACAAATTTATCAGCTGTCTTCACTAATAAGAAGTGAGAGTCATAGCCAAGGGGCTAATAGGGCAAGGATTCTCAGCTAGCCCTCACAGTCTGTGATGAAATTAGAATCATAGGTCTGGGAAAACCAAACTTTTGTACAGTTGCCATAAACAGGGAGACCATAAAATGTGAAGAAAGAGTTAGGTAAAACTGAAGATTTAGAGAACTGTGATGTGAAAGTTCTGATTTAATGAGTTTTAATGCCACTATAAATCATTTAACTCTCTATGAATGACTTTGAGCTTCTGTTTGATACAAGTAAACATCCTGGAGAAATCTCCAGATAAAATACAAAATACTTCCAAAACAATTCTGTTATTTTGGAAGAATGACCCTGCAGGCATTAGGCTTAGCCTGATGGTTCTTTCATATAGCTTCTTTTTGAACCTTGCATTATTTACTTCTGGAAGTAATTTTAAACTTGGATTTAAGTGTTGAAGATTACAAATCAACCTCAAGGTCCACATACCATATGGAAGAACTTACAGAGAAACAGAGAAATGGTTCTTTTCTTTTTTCCCGTTTCCTGATCAGGAAGAAAATAGTTGGCTCTAGATTTGAAACAAAGACTTTGCTGTAGACCTCATCTGCTTGCCAGGAGTCTGAAGTGCAGATGGAAAAGTGGATATTTACGTTTTCCTGCCTTAATGTTCTTAAGATTTAGCATGTGAGATGTATTGCTCTAATAGATCATGTCTAAGAGTGTTACAGTACCTGATTGAAAGATCTTGGCCATGACTGTAAGGGGAAGTGCATAATATAGATGAGAAATACATTAATTTTAATGCTGTTCATAACTTTATGAAGATAAATCAAAACATAGAATTTTTCTTCATAGATTGGGCATAAATTGGTATAAATAATCCACTTATACAAATAATCTATCTTTACAAGTTTTAAGTGGCCACTGCCTAAGATTTATGGCTCAGTTTGGTTCAACTTCTAGCTCTTGATCAAACCCTAATGTTATATGAGTAAAAAGAAGTATCAGTGAAATGTTAGTCCTTGTTTTACATTAATTTGACTGTATGCGGTGATTGGAGGGTTAGAGTGATTTCAGGATCAAGAAAAATATTGAGCACCTGAGAACCAACTGCTACAAAACCCTATGCTGGATGACATTTTTATCCCTGAAAGAATTTTGACCTCAATAAAGTACTTGAGAGGAAAATTATTTCCTACCAAGAGAATTTCCAGTAGCAAAACTAAACAATAATGAATATGCATGCACATGCATACACACAGATGATCCCAAGTCAGTTTGAAAAGCCAAGATTTGACTGACTCTGTTGACCCAAGAAGCTCCAGAAGAAGTTTTTCAATCTTAACTGATTCCTGAGCTCTGGGTACTGACATGTAATATAAGGACTGGAGCAAGTTAACAGCAGATTGGGTAGGAATCTTCTAAATCATCTCTGCTGCTGGAAAAAAAATGTTAATGGAATTTTATTCGGAGTGTCTTGAGTTCTCCATCTCCTCCTCTGCTAATCAGTATCAGATTCTGCCTCTGTTCCTCTTAAATAAAAATACCACTATCATCTCAGCATCTGGCGTAGAAGCTATTCTTAGTTAACTTGCTGATATAGGACTGTGCTGAGAAATAGTTATAGTATGTACAACTACAGGCCTCCATTGTCATGTTATTTGAATCTGCTAATAAAGAAAAATAAAATTGAGTCAAATGGCCAGTTATGGAGTAGATGAATTGTTTTTCATGTATCAGCATCACTCTAAGGTTAGATACATCAACAAAGTGATGACAATTTTCTGGAATACTAAAAACAAAACAGTGGTGCCAATGTCCATAGTCAGTGGTTGTAAAAGTTTGATGAAGTAATAGGGGGTAGGACACATCAGTGTTCTTTGAGATTTAAGCAAGGAGGAAAGACAATTGATGCAACTGCCTTCATAAGACTGAGAGATAAAAGCCTCACTAATTTGACAAATATCAGGAATGAAGCACATTCTATTAGATCACATCACTTTGTTCAATTTTATTGTGCTGTTTCAGTAACTAAGCATCTGTTAATTCTTACGACAGAGATTGATAGATATTTGGCCACAGAAGATCTTAGATGCACAAAGACCCAACAATAAATTGACATAAATTTGTACTAATATTAGAGTGCCTGAATTTTCTTTAAAAGTTTTGCTTGAATGTTCTAAGGAGTAATAATATACAAGTCTATCTTATGAATGTCTATTTCAGTACTTTTTTATAATTAGTTCTAGTGTTTATTTTTCTTTTCCTTTTGTTCCAACAGAATAACAGGCTTAGGAAACATGCCTTCGAGTTGAAAATGAATGACCTCACATACTTTGTGCTGGCAGCTGAAAATGAGCAGGATATGGATGACTGGATTTTCACTCTCAACAAAATCCTGCAAATAAATCCAGAGGGAACCATTCAGGAGAGGAAAAGTGCAGATCTCACTGACCTAAAATTGGGTAAGAGTAAATAGTCTCTTGTATTGTTGGGTTTCTTTTTTAATCAAATGCAAAGAATTGAACATTTGGATATCACTATTAAATCATTTTAACTGCCTGAGTCTGTAATGGATTCTGCACCTATTGATTTCTGACGAAGCAACACCAGTCTTTTGGCAATCCCTGAACAATGTCAGCTAACTCTCCACAGATCGTTTCAAAATGCTGTAGGGAAGGTAAAGTTGCTCCCTGCAAAGTCAGCAGGAGAAACGTGGCTCTGCTTTGCATATGCAGCTTTTTTTAAATATAGTCCTCTCTGTCAATGATTTTACAGTACTTTGTGTTTTACTGTCTTGGGAGTCTGAAGGTTTTAAAGACTTTTGTGCTGGAGAGAGGTTCGATCACTGCTTTTTCCAGCATTTTGTTGTCTTTAAAAATCTGGAACTAATAATGTTAAAAAAAAGTCCCAGCTGTGGTATATTGCTCTTTCTGTGGAAGCTTATTGACTTTTTATGTCTGGCTTTTGTGACTTTGTGGATTAATATGCTTTCACTATGGAAGAAAGACTTGGATGCTCAGTTATACTGTACTTTTCATGTGGCAGTAACTTCCGCACAATAAATCCGTGTTCAATTTGGATGAACCCCAGCTGAAATTCTGAGACTGAGAGCACTTGAAACCTTAACACAGATTTGAACTGCTTGTGCGCTGGACTTGATCAAAGCTTTTAATTCCCCCTGCACCTGAATCTTGGGGAAGTTCAGAGCTAATTGAAGGCTTTAGACTGGTGTTTATAATAAATCCCGATTTTGGAGGAACAGGATGCTCTTCATATAGCCAAAGACGTTTTCATAATTTGAAGGCACAAGAGACTTGCACTTCACAATTGGAGAAGTACTTCTGAAAATTCTACCCATAAGGGATATTCATGAAACAGGAAGAAATATGTGTGTAAAAGGTCAAAGACATAAGGCTAGTAGAAAACAGAAGTCTCTACTAGTAAAAAAACCTGATAACGAGCAACAGGAATGTGCTATGGAGTTAACTTGTCAAAAAGCATGATGCTTTCTTGGCAGAAGAGCCCTAAGTGGCTCTAATGACTTATTTCACATTGGGCTGAATTACCTAGTGAAAGCAGACCGGTCCCTGGTGAGCTAAGTAAAGCAAAGAAGTTGCTGTGTAGTTCTGTTCTCTGGATCCATAGATATGCAGCTCATGGAGTCTGAACTGCAGCCCTCCCCTTCCCAAAGAGCAGGTAAGGTCCTCCATGCCTCACTGAAGACTCCCTTTACTGGGAGTCCAAAGTCTTTCAGTTGACATAAACCTTTGGTGTTGTCTTAGAAGGGACCAATAGCAAGGAAGCAAAGGAAGGTGTCTCTGTTGCAGGCATGAATATTTGTCGTATATGAATCTGTCAGATGTTTCACTGAGAAGTCAGGCCTCTTGTTTGAGAACTTACATATAGATTGAGTTACAGAAAGGGACTGTACAGGAGGATGGTTTTAAACTGAAAAAGAGGGAAGATTGAGATTTGACATGAGGAAGAAATTTTTTACTATGAGGGTGGTGAGGCACTGGAACAGGTTTCCCAGAGAAGCTGTGGCTGCCCCATCCCTGGAAGTGTTCAGGGCCAGTCTGGATGAGGCTTGGAGCAACCTGGTCTAGTGAAAGGTGTCACTGCCCATGGCAGTGGGGGATTTGAACTAGATGATCTTTAAGGTCCCTTCCAACCCAAACCATTCTATGATTCTGTGATACAGTAACCACCAGTGGGAGGTGAGGTTGAGGATGACAGAGGTTCACATTAGTTATCTTTTGCACTTGTTAGCCCAGTGATATTAAAGGAAATAAAAATAATAGCATGGGGATTTTTTTTAAACCCAATGTTAATAGCCAGTATAATAAAAACAATGTTTTTTTTTCTTTTTTCTTCTTTTCAAGACCCTGCAGAAGTTTTGGTGAATTGTGATTGCTCTCAAGAAGACATTGATTCTTCAGAAAACACCTTGCACCCAGACTTCACAAAAGTAATGGCAGTTATATTTATCTTTACAAGTTTAATGGGCAGGGCTAACTAGGTGAAAAATGTCTGCCAATAGATGATCATTTATACTGTGAAAGTTTTGAATATATAGCAAAACCCATTGTGATTGTTAGAAACATGACAGATGACAGGCTTTCTGAACAGAAGACAGGCTTTGTTTAAATGAGAAAAGCTCCTCTGAACATAAAGAAAGTAGGTGTTCCCTAGAGTGGTTTGATTTGGATGTGTGATGTCAGTAAGAATCTGATCCCTGCAGTTAGCTGTGAAATATTTACTCCTTTTACCTGCATTTCAGTAGAGTTTGGCCCTTGGAGAGCCAAGATTTCCTGTGTGACTTGCAAGGAAACAAGCTGTGAACTGCTCATCACCTTATATAGTTTCATTGAAAGATATATGTAATATCAGGGAAGGCATTTCGTCCGTTGGATCATATAACTGCTTCATGTAGATGAGATAATTCTAGACAGTAATAAGAAGCTTTTTGATGGAAAACTAGATTGGAAGTGTTTCACTGCTTTTTCTTAAATGATCGTATGATCTGGTTCTGTAATCTTCTGTCAGTGAGCTGCTATAGATACTATCTACACAGCCAAATGCTATTTGAGGATGTTACTCCCACAGATTTGAACTGAAAGCTGTACATTTAAATGAGGACAGACTTTTGTCTATATTTTAATGTAGGTTGTATTCATATGTATGAAGTGGTCACCTAGAATTAAAAAAACAAAACAAGCAAAAAAAAAAAAACCAAACCAAAAAATACAAACTGACCAACCATATAAAATGTAACTGAGCTAATGTATTAAGGACAAGAACAGTGTCTGATCATCTCATCTGTGGATAGATACTTTCTAATGGTTTGCATAATGTAGGTATCTCAAATGTATCTTAAAGATAGCTCAAAGACCATTGGTGGCCTGCAGGGCTAAAGTAGACAGTCTGCATATTCTGTGATGCTTGTATTGCCCTTTATAGCGTTAATTCCTAGTGTGTCACCTGTCCATCCCCCTTGCTGTCTAGGCCTGTCTGCAGCAGTTCCTAGTCCATGGCAGGTAAATCTTCTGATCCCATCTCAAACTAAATCAGTAGACCAGGGACACATCAGGACCTGCTTCTGCATGGGTAGGGCATGTTAGGAAGTGAGCACAGAGCTCGTGGTCTTGCTTGTTATTTACTGTGTGTCAGCAATGTCGTGCTACTGTGAAAAACACAAAATGTTGAACAGGACCTGAACAAGAGCATGTCCTGTACCATGTCAGCTAAGGTTTGTGCTCAGTCTTGGGCAACCAGGAAAGTTGTGGACTCCATTAATAGTGCAGAGATTGAAAAATAAAGAAGCATTAGGAAAAGCAAAGTGCAAAGAAAGACTAAAGGGGTTGAGCTTGTTTAGACTGAGGAAAAATGTTTCAAAGATATCATGAGGGATCTGTCAGGGGAAGGGAATGCATAGGGCATACTTTACCTGTTGGATAAATGGGCTTGAATAACAGGGGAAAAATTACCAAAGTTAGACATAAGGATAAACTTTTAAAAAGCAGGGTAGGAAAGCGCCAGGTGGATTCAGAAGGTTGTTGAGTTGCTTTTATCAGAGAACTTATTATTAACTTAGGCATGTGTCTGTCAAAAATAAAACGGGTGTGACTGATCCTGCCTTGTGACAGAAGGATGGATGTGGAGAGGACTCCCAGGCTTACTTTTGGGCGACGTGCTGCAGACTGTGTGACTGCACACCTTGTAAGGCTGAACTGACTTTCCTGCCCCACTTTCTGCTCTAACTCTCCCCAAGTGTTTTTCTGTGGGGACAGTTTGGTTTGCTTTGGTTTTCCCTCAACTTGGGAATACCTAAATTTGTTTTAGCACAGTGATCTACAGTTCTGACATCTTACACAATGGTAACATTGTCTTTAGTAACATATATGAATCTTTATTACTTGATCTATTTTGGGGTTCCTTAGAAGTGTATCATGGCCTGAAAATCGTTGCTTCATAAGCATATAACACTCAAAGAGTGCTTGAAGGTGCTTTGGCATAACTACTGCAGAAATTGGAAGTGTTGTTAGAAGTGAAACATTGATCATTCATTTAGAAGTCTTAACAACTCCATGAATTTCTGTTCTTATGCAGAAAACTAATTTATTATCTGTCACCACAGTACATCACAGAAACAGAAGAAACAGTGAAAGCTTCTCGAAATACCGAGCGGCTAAATCTTTTCTCTTTGGATCCTGACATAGCAGTAAGTGATGTATATTTTTTTTTTCCCCCAGGTTCTTAGAATTTTTAAAATATAGGTGGGTTAGCTAAGCCACCAGAGTGGGCTGGAGTTAAGCAAGCAATTAGGTATAACCAAGGCTTCAACTTCGAAGGATGAGGGGAGCTATCTGTAGTCTGTTGAGATTTCGGTATAGACTGTACCGATATCTGATCATAGAATGGTTGAAGGTGGAAGTGACTTCTGAAGGTTGTCAAGTCCAGGATAGCTAAGCTTTGAATCATCAAAGCAAACTGAAAATATTACAGCAGCAGAATCTTCCCTTCGACTGAGCATGTTATCAGAACAGTGGTTTCATTGTTATCCATTACACTGAATTTGACTACAGAAATCTAAATGGATATAAAAAGCAATGAGAAATTGCAGTTGGAGGTAGAAAAGGCTGTCTATGTGAAAAGAGTTTAGCTGGAAATGTAGGAAGTGCAGGTTGCTTTTCTTTTTATCTTCAGCTTTCTTATTCAGTGTCAGAGTTCATGATTGAAAGAATGTTATTCCTTGCATGGAGTGTACATTTGTTGGTGATTTAACTGGCAACTTCAGTTAAAAAGACAACATGAGAAAAACTGGGATCAGTATATATTCAAACTTGAAGCTTTTGTCAGTCAACTGCAGCACCATTATTAAAGTAATAAGTGAATTGAAACAGTGTTGTGGCATATAAGTAAGGGAAAAGTTTTGAAGTCTAATCCTAAATTGTGGTGTTATAGTCTGAAAATATGAGGCTGTTTAATCTGTTTGCGGAAATTAAGATGAAAAGCTTCAGAAGTGGTAAGCAAACAAGAAACTATTAGATCCAAAATTATAGGAAACATAACTTGGATCCATCATTCTGCCTCTGATATTATGTATGCCCTCAGGTAATATTTTTGCTTTGCTTCCTAATCTATAAATTAGGAGTAACACTCATTTAGCAAGGCAATATTACCGTATCAGTAGTGACTCTTTGAGTTTTCCAGGTGCTTCAGTGATTGTCAAGACCTCTAAAAAGCTTACTTAGTTTTGTCATGCCATACTTTTCCCATATATAATGTATTGCCATTTATTCAGTCATTGAATGCTCAGAAAAAGGAGTTTCCAGGGACAAACTCAGTGATAAAGCCATTTGAAGAAAAGCCTGCAAAGAGGATCCTGATAACTTGCAAATCACTCAGTTTGAATCTGCAGGCCTGTGTTACTGAAAACGAAAATGATCCCTTGACCAATGTAAGTTTTACTTATCTCCCTGTGAGTTTTCTCTTTCTTTTCTTTTTTTTTTTTTATTTTATTCCATCTTTCTATGCACTTCTTTCTTTGTAAAGAGACGGTAAAGTTAAGATGCATCGTGCACACATACTGCATTCACTACTTCTCATCCTCTGCCCATACCTTAGAATTGAATAATGAAACTGATAAACTTTTCAATAAACATCTTGGAGCTGATTTAAGTTGTAGAATTTTAGCTACAGTTCAATATAGAATTTAAAACATTAAAATCCCCGAGGTTTCTTAACAATAGCTGTAAGAAGAACAAGCTTAAACTGTCAAGACCTATGTAGGGAGGCAACTGAGTATCAGTTGCTGGTGAATTGTTTTTTTGTTTTTCGCAGACAGACCAGGAACCAAGCAGATTAAATTACAGAAGAGAAAGCAAAATAGAAAGGACTGGCTGCTTCACCTGGTGGAAAAACCCAGCTAAAAGCAGGACAAACCAGAAAATTTTGCTTATTGTTACTTTAAGAAAAAAGGGCAGGGAAAGTAAGACATAGGTGTCAGTCTATAGCTTTTAGCTAGCACTCCTCTGAAGCAGGAAAGTTTTGAGAAATCAGTGTCCTGGCAACTGAACTTTCATACATTACATGTGAGACATTGATTTTTTTTTTTTCTAGTTTTTTTTTTCCCAGTTTTTTTTTTCCCCATTTGAAGATGACCTCTGCAGTGAGTGCACATTCAGCATGATGTAATCAATACTTTTGTGGCAGACTGGAATAACTGTTTAAATGAAGATATGATAACTGTACCAAGGGCATGCAATAGTTCACTACAGAGACTGCAAAAGCACAGAATATTGTACCTGCTGTACATTGGTCTTTATCTCCAAAGTTTTAAGATTCTGATTTCTGGACAGCTCAGAAGGTGTTATTCTGAGACTGATTTATTTCATCAGAACTGTGGAGGCTCTTTGGAGGTTACTTACAGTCATAGGATTTAATTCCCTGGTACTATGCAATTGAATAAGTGGGTACTGTCAGAGCGGTTTCAATGCTCTTGGTTTCCTAGCAAAATGGAACATGTATTTCCCACAGAATAATACACCCACTCATTTGTGTTTGTACCAGTAAACATTTTTCGTCTACTCACATTTTGTCATCTTAGTGCCGCATTTCTGACAATCCCTGGAAAGCCCACCCTCATTCTTCTTTCTTTTATAATGGCTTTGAACTGACATTCTAAAAATCCTATAAAATGTTTCTTTGTGGGTCTATTCAATTTCCTCTAATAGTGATCTGTGACAAATACATTTGTTTTCTATTCTGCAAGTTTCTTAAGTTAGCTGTCTGTTACTGTTCTGTTATCAAACTACCTTTAAAAGCCCCTAAAGTCACATGGTTGGAAACGAGCTTTGGCAGGGGTATGTGTTTTTAATGTATCTCATAATTTGTAAGTAATATTTGTTTGCTTTCTGGTTTTTTTCTAGTTGCAGAAACCTATTAAAAGATAATCTACCACCTTGCTCTCTGTTACCACTATTTTATGTTTTTGGTCTTTTCTTCAGGTAGAGCCATTCTTTGTGAGCGTGGCACTGTACGATGTCAGGGATGGCAAGAAGATCTCTGCTGATTTTCATGTGGATTTGAACCACACACTCGTTAGACAGATGATCTCAGGTTCCTTGTTTTCATTAGAAAATGGGACTGTTGAGAATATAGACTCAAATGAAATGGAAGAACCACAAGTGAAGGGGTTCCCAGAAGAATGGCTGAAATACCCAAAACAGGTATTCTACATGTGACCTGCAAGACTTAGTGACTCGTGTGACCTAGTTTAGTTCAGTAGTATTCTTTTTCATCAGGGAATTTATCTTGTACTACCAGTGTTTCTTGCTTTCAAGAATACTCGTTTTTTTGTGTATCGGGGGTACTTGAATACAGAGCCTTGATTTTTGAGCTCCCTGTATAGAGTTTAAAGCCATTTACAGTCAAAACTTTGAAAAAGGTTGTCATCTGTTATTTAGCAAAACCACCCATGTTTCCTGTGCTCTTTGGGTGCATTAGTTGATGTCTCACAAACCAACTAAACAAAATTACAACTTAAAGCGACACTTCAGTGCTACGTTACTCTCAAAGTTCTTCCACATTCTTGCTGTTGCTGTAAGCTTTACTCTGAAACTCTGTACATTACATTTTCTTCTCCCTGTCATTGCCCTTGTGTGTGACTGATTTAGTCCAGCATTTAAGTACTATCCAAGAGAAATAGTTAGATTAGGTGATGCTAACATGGTCATAAAACTTCTTGACTTGAGTTAGTCTGTTTGCAATTGCTGCATATGCACAGGCTCTCAGCAGCGGAACAATGATTTTATTTTCCATCTGGCTGTACTGAATATGTAGAGATACTAATCCTCAATAATCCTTTCTGAATCTGGTTTATTGCTGTTCCCATCAACTGAGAGCACTGACAGTATTTAGTTTCTCCAGTATTGCTATTTACTTTTTAACTGTTCTTTCTTTTCTCTGCAGGCTCTATTCTCCATAAGTAATCCTCATTCTGAGATAGTATTAGTGGCAAAAATAGAAAAGGTGCTTACGGGAAACATTGCCAGCAGTGCTGAACCTTACATTAAAAATCCCGATTCGTTTAAGGTAATGTAACAGGAACATCAGTTCCTTCTTTGTCAACCTCAGCCTATTGGAAGCTGAGGACGTTGCAAATTGGGCTTATAAAGCTCACCAGTGTGTGGCTGCTGAACAGGACAAGTTCACAGGAAGCCCACGCTTAAGAAAGCAAACGTCCAAGCTCCATTGACTGAATGAATGAAGTATAATTTTGTCGCAAACATACAAATCCATTCGTGGTGCATTCTTATGGTAGTTATGTCTCAGCAGAGTGAAATTCTCTTTCAGTGGTCTTTTTGAAATCATGGGTTAGTGCACTTTGTATATGAGCGAAGTTGGGGTAGGCATCTCTTTCTCCCTGAAAGCAGACAGTGCATCTGCATTTTGTGTATTAAGAAAAACTGCAGTAATAACTAATTAATGCAGTTCTGACTAAAAGGATGGTGAGGGGGTTTAATTTGTCAGCATCATCATATTCATCTGTGATGTCTTTGCTGTATTCCCAGAACCTTCTATAATGGGCAGTATCAGGCTAAATTATTTTAGGGACATTATACTCTTTTCAGCAGAGGAGTACTTGGATGTACTGTGTGCTGCATTTCAGAGATTATAATTATATTGATGGAATAATTAATATTTTCTTTTTTGTAGTGTGCACAGAAAGTGTTAAAATCCAATAAACAGTTCTGCAGCAAGCTGGGGAAATACCGTATGCCATTTGCTTGGTCAGTGAGGTGTGTATTAACTCTTGTTATAATTTTATAAGCATTTAACAGCTTATTCTGCTCTTGAACTCGAATCTTCTTCTTCTTTCCAACTTTTTCTGCCTGAAGCTAAGCAAAGCTTTCTGCATGGTCCAGGACCTCAGAGGATCCTGCAGCTTTGTTATTGCATTGCCATATTATTCACACAGCTGAGTGTTGGTCACTATCTCATTAAATGTTAATGTGGTGGAATCTTTTCTTTATGTATGTAGTAGAGTAGCAAAGGTGGCTGACAGAATACTAATTTATTGTGAGCCCCGCCACTGATTTGGTGCGAAAAATTACCAAAGAGATTTCAAAGTTACAGTTTTCACAAAAATTTCCTGTAAAGATAATTACAGTCTGAAACAGAGTTGCAGTGGCAACATAAAACATAGGTGCAAAAGTTTGAAGCTCTGTGCTTGTAACGATGCCTGTCAGGTTTTAGGAAAAATCTAACCAAGGATTTGGAGGTTATGATGCCCCTAAAACAATGCCTTGGAGGTGATACTAAGGGATTATGCTTCAGATACTCTTTCATGTTTAGTGGTTAGTAGGCAACAGAGAGCTGTTATTTTCTTGTTTGGCAGGTCAGTCAGGTTTCATTGCAGGTCAGTGCAGTGGTAATAATGGATAATTTCTTGCTAGTTTCACCCTCAAGATTGAGGCACCCTTGTGCCTCTTGATCCCTTTCTACAAAATTAACTCACAAAACCAGATATGACTCAATTCTTTTGTTCTCCTTTTGAGTTTTTATGTAATTCCTTTCTCTGTCTTCTCAATTTTTTTCTTCTCAGTCTTCTGTAATTTTCTCAGCTTATTGGTACCCTGGAATGAGAGAGCTCCCTGACTGAGTCCCTTCTGTGTGTCCCTGTGACAGCTCTCCCTTCTTTCTGCCATGCATAGAGCAGCGAATATAAATTTCTATATTCCCCATAAAAAGAAAAACCGGATTACTGCGTGAAAACATTTCTTTTTCTCTTTGGCTTCTGTTCTGACCATGGCAGGCCAGGTGGAGAGGTGCCTGAAGCTGCAGGGAGGAAGGAGGAGAGGAGCAAGTGCTAGGTAAAAAAGTCGTGTAGCATTACCCATAACCGTGGGGGATAGCTGTGGGGCTGTGTGCTTCTCGTGTTGAGGTACAGAGCAGCCAAGTGCACAGTTTCCTCTGTTGCATGTAGGGGAAAGCTTATGATTTTAGAATATGGTGCTTAAATGGCGAAGGAGAAAACACAGTGCAAGGTACGGCCATTTGAAGAGTTCATTTATTTTTTATTGACATGTGTTTTTGTCAGTATCCAGTAGGAATAGAAGCAATGCGTGTGTGCTCCAGAGAAAGGCAGGTAATGTGTTCTCATCTTTCATCACAAGCTTAAGGATACTCATTAATATTTACTACTTCGGTGTCGCCAAAGGGCCATTCATCAAAATTATATTGATGGGCATCTCTTGCGTTGACAGAACTACTTTTAGTGTGTAATGGACCATACAATGGCAAGAGGTGCAGGCTTGGCATTAGACTGACTTGAGGCTTTTTATTAGCTCCATCCTGCCTGTGGTCTCTGGCGGGGCCATCAGTGATATGTCTTGCAACTCAGTCATTGCTGTAGCTATCTTGAAGTGGCATGATGATTTTAACTGGTTCAGGGTCTGACTAGTTACTTATGCATGTAGAGAAGGCTAAAATGTCCTTCTGCATCTTCAACAAATCTTATCTCAGAGTGTTCTTTGCAAGGAAAAAGTACAGAAAGGTGGTGTTCTCATTTTGAAGGAAGTGCATTTCCCTTTCCTAGGATTCCCCAGGTGGCAACCCCCAGCTGCCTCTCAGTGAGAGGCAGTAGGCAGAGGCATGGTTCAGGCTGTGCTGTATCATACCATTACTTGGATGCCATGTATGTGCTGCAGCTGTACTTCTCAAGCTCATTCCATAGTACTGTCTTGGCCCAGTACTGTACCTGCGCTTGCTCTGCCTAAGGCAAGTCTAACAGACATGAACAAAGTTTTACATCTGTGCCTGGAAGGAGGATAGCACCCTGAATGCCTGTCAAGCTAGGGTGCACTGAGAAAATGCGTTTCAGAAGATTCTCCTCTCCTTTCAGCTCTGTGTTACTTCAGATATTTTTAGCATTAAAATACCAGTTGGCAATTCCTTGATCATCTTAGATCATAGCATCATAGAAAAGTTTGGGTTGGAAGGGACCTTCAAAGGCCACCTAGTTCAATCCCCCTGCAATGAGCAGTGGCATCTTCAACTAGATCAAGTTGCCCAGAATCCCATCCAGCCTTGCCTTGAATGTCTCCAGGGATGAGACATAGTATTATACACTGCAGAAATTTATTTTGTAATAACAGGCGATGTTGATTTGGAGTAGGGAATAAAATCTCGATTAAATCAAGCTTGACTGAAAAATAGTGCTCCACCAGATTTAAACCTTCATCTGGGATTTTCTGAATTCTAGAAACGTGGTACGTAGTAGCAGCAGCTTCCAGTCACCACAGCCGTGTGAGCAGACGTGTTTTCTATAGATGTATTGCTTTACTTAACTACTACTCATCTAAGTGGAACACAGCAGTTGCTGCTGCTGCATCCAACAGTGAGTGTTGGGTAGAGGAACAGATATATTTTGGTTTTGGAATTCCATGCAGACAGTTAATTGGCACAGGCTGGAATGTGTCAAAGGACATACAGCAGGATGAGAGCGGTAGAGTTCCACCAGGAGAGCAGTAGAGTTCCAGTAGAGGAGCTTGTTTGTGTGATATTCAGTACAGTGGGTCTGGGAATCACTGGGAGTCAAAACCTTCTCCAGTCTGTTTCCTTGAGGCTTTTCGTGAATTAAACTCTTGGCTCTAATCCCATACTTTTCAGTTAGAGAGATGGCAATGATTTGTTTCACTGGGTATTCTCTAAGAAATGACAGACTTCTTTTTCAATGTGCAGCTCACAGTCTTAGAAAAGAAGATCAAAAATGCTTTACTTACTGTATATACTGCTTTTTTTTATTTTCCTATGACAGGATCAGATTATTCCTAAATGTATTTATCTAGCCAATACTTCTGGCTGTGATCTCCCAAATACAAATGGGAATATATGCTTATGGTGTTGGCAGATGCACAGCAAGTTTCAACATTTTGCAGATTTTCATGTGTGCATTACACAGATAGCCTGCACATGGGCAGAGCGCGTAGCTGGGGTTTGTGGACATCCCTCAGTTCCAGCAGGCAGTATTTTTGAATGGCCTCCCAATTCAGTGCTTCATCATCTATACTATTATAAAGCTTTGCTCCCATCTGTAGAACTAACTACAGAAAATGCACTTGGGTGTGTTTTTCAGCTCCTACACTTTTTCAGTATAGAAAGTTATTCATCTCATTATGAGGTAACAGTTTAAGAATCATTTACCAAATACACCCCGTGTATGAACTTGTTGGTATCAGTGATGTTGCACAAGAACTTTAGTTAGTTCATTGGGTCAAATTCGGCACTCATTTACATCTGTTTGTGTATTAACGTTACTCAGGACTCTCTTTGGTAAGAGCAAAGTATAATTTAGCCCTATAAAATCTATTTTCACAGCTTGAAAATAAAAGTTCCCACAGGAGGCTATCACACTACAGGGGAAAAAATGGTTTGGCTATGATAAATAACTAAACCCTGGTTTTGGAAATGTGTTTTTCAGTTATTTCATTCTGGCATTAATCACACTCCTGTTTTTGTGTGGAAATTTTCCCCTCTTAAAGCAGTTACAGATGGCCACAGTGAGAATTTTTTTCTTTATGTACACATTCAGTGAGCCAAAATCTTGACAGTTGAGTATTGTACATGTGACTGAAACTCTTAGTTACCTTATGTGGCATCCAGTTTGCTAGCATCAGTCAATAGCATGACTCAGGGTTCCTCTCTGATTCCCTGCTGGCGTTGGTGGGATCTGGTGTCTGTGTGCTCTCACAGGTATGATTACGGCATGTTAGAATTACAGTGTGTCAAATCCATCTTCCATTCTCATATTCCTGCCAGAATTGCCAAAGTTTGCAAATATGTGCCTGAGCTACATATTGTATATGTGGGGAAACTTCACTCACAGATTAGTTTTTACATTTTGCTGTTCCTTCAAGCCTTCACCACTCTTACAATCTTCATGTTTTGCAGCCTAATATTTTAATCCTTCAACAGCTTATGCAGCTTCTGGTTTGGTTTTCAGCTGGTATAGGTTGATGTAGCTGAAGGTAACAAGGCTGCACTGATTTACAGTAGCTGCAGATCTCACAGAATCTGTAACCCTGGAGGTGAGCTATTTTTTGACAAATTGTAAGCCACTACTTAAAAAGTGGCTTTTTCAATGTTAAGTTGTGAACACTGTGTAGGTTTCCCATGCTTACAGGTTTTTTTAGGATTGTAGTCTATCAGCTAGCAATGTCAGAACAGTAGAATCACAGAAATGGTTTAAATACCGAGATGATGTTTTAGTTTTTGTAGTGAAATTTGTTGTTTTCCCCTAAATTTGTACCTTTAGAATCATTTCAAGATTTTAATTCCGTGAAATTTTTCTTATTAAAGTATTTCTGGTAAATAAGTGACTGGTAGTAAAGAATCACTAATATATTAGACAAACATTGGACTCTTGGACTGTGGAAGTGGTTTATTATGTTTCCTTTACTTTGGTGTGACAGTTGTCATTCTCAAATGTCTTTATGTTCACTGTGACACTGAGTACTCTTGCTCTGCCTGCACCCAACATCCTGAAAGGATCTAGCAAAACATGGGATTGTGATTACTTAGCTGCAGATGTGATACACACAATATTTGCTGCTCTGGCAGTTCTTCAGCTTTAGTGAGCCAGGGGAATGGAGACACCAGTACAGCGTGACCAGCAGAAAGCCATGTAACTCTTCTGTGAGTGCATAAAACATGCCTCTTCTTAAGAAGGGTTATCTTGTTTTCAGTGAACATCTAAGTTGCTCTTGTAGTGGCAAGAACTTTATATGAGTGGAGTATTGCGTGTAAGTTGGAGGGATAAAAATACTTGTGTGTTTTGCATTGTGGTACCTCGTTTCATGCCTTTAATTTTGTCTTGGGTGTATACTGCTGAACTTACAAGGAGCAGTTGTAGAGCTAGGGCGTATGATACCCAGGGAACACTGATGCTGGGGAGGAGTGGTTGTAGGTAGACGGACTCTATAAAGCCCTTCTGAGTCCAAAACAGTGGCTGGAGGGGAAAAGGTGACAATGCCATGTCCCAGAGCCTCCCAGGAGGCAGTGCTCAGCATCACTGACCCAGAATGAGCTACTTCCAGCACAGACCAGGTTCTTTTTCCTTTTATACCAAGAACATCCCCAACCCTGCCTTGAAAAGTGCTCCCACGCCCTGCTGTGCTGAGCAGTGGTTTGCTTGGTGTCAGATCCTGCACTGGAATTAGTTAATAAGCTCCAGGAGAGCCTGAGTTTGCTCCGCATCACATTGCAGAGCCCAGTGGCACAGCAGAAGTCACTCACTGAATGTTTTAGTCCTCTCTGTTAGTCTGGAAAAGGAAGCAGGGCAAGAAATATCTTAGTGTCATCAATACTGTAACTGTAATATCTTCTTTCTTTTTTTTTTTTCTTTTTTCTTTTTTTTTTTCCTGACAGCTGTTCCATAGGATTTGTAAAGTGGTGGCTGCCAGAAATCAAGTCTGGTTTCTCCCTAGTAACTTCAGATTTTTGACACGCCATGTTGGTGTGGACCTTATTCCTGCTAACTCCTGGAGGCAAAAATCTGATAGAAGAGCGTTGATTGTTCTCTACAGTTGCAAAGAAATGAAATAGTGAGGCTTCACTCAGTTAATTACGTTAAGACACGGTGTATTTATACTTATCCTTGGGATCCTTTTCCAAAGGTTTCATCCATTATCTTGCATCTGGCAGCAATCTGTGCTGGCATCAATTCTTCTTCTCACTGGCAGTGGAACACAGAAGTAAATTAAGGAATCAAGATTGGCCAAATTATTCACAGAACAGCACTTAGTGTCAAGAACATTTTATTTTTGTTAAGCAATGTTTTTGCATACTACAGTTGAATCCAAGTTTCATTCATTTGGATAGCTGTTACATTATCCAGTCCAGCCAGCATGTGTGACCCTTGGGGATATACAAAGGGCACTAGTATGTCTTAATTCCTGCAAGTGTCAATGAGCAGGAATGGAAATATCTGGGAATGTCTTCCTGTGTGCACAACAGCTGAAACTTACTGTTCCCAGTTACAGAGAGGTATCTTTTTTTTTTTTCTATTTCATTTGGCACTTTGTAACTAATTCATGAAAAATTTAGTGAGTGCTCCAGAAACTTGTTTTGTGTAGGAAAGCTAACCCCAGTGAGTTGGAAAGGTAATCCCAGTGAGTTGGTGTCATGCTGCTGGAGAACAGATTTAATGCATAGAAAGATTCAGCAGAGGTCTCTAACCTGGTTCTGCCAAAGCATGCATTTCTTTACATGGTGAGATATAGTGATTGGGATTTGACACCTTGCTGTGTTTTCTGTTACTTCAAATTGTCATGGTTTTCACTGGATAATAACTTCTTGGACAAAACAACTTCCTGCTGTAATGAATTCTTCAAAATATTTCCTTAAAATAAGGAATCAGTCTCTTTGTTGAAGAGAGAGGTGATGTCCTTGATGTGTGAGCAAGATGGTGAAGTCCCATCAGGCTCAGGGTTAGTGGCTGTCAGCTGGGGATGGCTTCTCTGGGGCTGTCTGAGGAGCTTGCTGAAAGGCTGGAGAAGGCAGCCTTGCAGCCAGGGCGATAGAGCAGCAGGTAGGAGCAGAGAGGTGGCTCTGGTGAGGTGCTGTACACTTCCAGCTTTCTCAAGTGAGACTTAGCCGTAGAAGAGGGGGGAAAAAATGATGGATGCTGAACTGGATGGTGATTAATATTCTAGCATTAAACCCCATCAACTGCACACTGTGAGCAGTCACTGCATGTGAGGTCAGTGGGGACTGAGTGCATCACATAAGATTAAACAAGGTCTTAAGTGTCTGCAGGACTGGGACCGGACATGCAAATAAACTGAACTAGCCTATGCTCCTGCAAGTGTATGGCTTGGAGGAGCTTCCTTGTATGAAGCTCTGCAGGAAGCCCTTGAATTTGTGTAAGAATTCATATCGTAACCTTGATGATTACATGATTACATGACAATTTCAAATGTTCAAATATACATATTGGGTGAATGTTTATAGACATGTCATTCTTCTTTCTTTATAGACCAGTGTTTAAAGACAATCAGGGAAATGTTGACAGAGATTCCCGATTCTCACCTTTATTCAGGCAAGAAAGTAATAAGATTTCCATGGAAGACTTGATTAAACTAATAGCAGAATACAGAAGGTAAGGAACAGTTTTTAATTTGGTTTGACAAGTAAAAGCTTTATAAAGCTGGGCAGAATCATTTTCACAGATTTTTTTTTTATTCATTTAGCACTGTGTGCTGAACTGGCCATATTAAGTTAGTGGTTTTTACATTAGCCTAATTCCTGCTCAAAAATGCTTTAGGTTGGACTTTCCAGGAAAACTAAAGTGTCATTTGGCGTGTTCATAAATGTTGTTATAACCTAAAGATAGTGATTTCTTAAATTAGCTTCCATCAGGGGAGATACAGGTCAAGTAGCCAACCAAGAGAGCATTATCTTGGGAAAAGAAGAAGGAGGGAGGAGGTGGAGAGAGAAAAATTAAACCCCATTCTTTAATGGTTTCCCCACTCCTTGCTTTTGTTTGTTTGAGTCTCCATGACAATCTGCAGAGTGGACATTGGAAGGAAAAAACTTCTCCAAATGCTTGACAGTGTATAAATTAGTGAATGGCAGTTGCCTGGATAGTCTTTCACAAAGGTTTAAATCAGGTTAATTTTAAAGCAGTCTTTGTTTATACTGGATAAGTGACATGAGAACTGAACCATAAGTTTTTTACTTTCCCTTCTACTCTAAATATGCATAGAAATGAATAAATCTAAGTAACTTCTGTGCCATTTATATAAAATCAGCTCATAGAAAGATCAAAAGTCAACTACAGGGATTGGATCAGGCCCTTAATCTCCTCTGCCATCTTACTGTTTATTGCTTGTCAAGAACCATTACTGAAATTCGTACTGCTCTTACTAGAGTCACCACTTCTGGGTTTGTCTATCTAAAGCATCTTCTAGGTAACAGCATCACAGTTTTGGTACTTCTCAAATTGCTTTGGCGCAAGAAATATGTCTTGGTCCCTTTTCAGCACGGCAGTTGCAGAAGCCATGGTGCTGTGTACTCCTCTCATCTCAGTGGTTCCTTTTAGTGTTTTAGTCTTTTTAGTGTTTAGTGTTCCTTTTAGAGAACATTTGATTTAGATTTTAGAAAGAAAAAGTGAATAGGTTAATTCTGATAAGGTTTGGTTCATCAGTTTCTTCCTCTTCTACAAAATATGCTGTAATATTGCTGCATAAAGAAGGCAAGGATGAGGCCAAGAAAGGAAGAACGAAGCAAACCATGTTTCTTTCCTGCTCTTGCATTTGATTTGGGCATAATAGCCAGTAGGTGTATGTTAAATGTGTTAAATCTATATTTGTCTTAAATCACAGTCTGGTTTTTATTTTAAATTAATCCCTATGATGGATTTTTTTGTTCTAACTTTCTAAAATGTTTTCATTCCTGTCATTGCAGAGCAGAGAAGATTAGCAAAATACAGACTATACCTGGCTGTTTGGAGATTGCAGTTGATTGTGTTCCTTTGGAACATCCAAGTATGATTGCACTTTAATTATTATCATTAAATAGGACATTGTCATAGGCTTTGCAACCATAACTACTAACTTGAGAGAATTCTGGTAGAAGTGCCCATTGAATAGACAAATGTTTGATTTATTTTCTTTACACCATTCTTTGTTTCAGCCTCTACCTGTCCAGATATTCCCCAGCAATACAGAATGGTGGATCTACATGTGGTAAAAGTCCAAGTACCACATTTTGCTCTCTAAGGGATTAGGTCAAGGAGCTGAGTGGACTTCTGTAGCTTGAGGTTAAGAGCCTTGCACTGTTGATGGACTGTGATGCTCATGTTCTCTGAATTAGCACATGTGAGACATAGCAGGTTTCAAGAACACAGACTAAGGTGGAGGACTTTGTTCAGAGGCCACTCTGGCATCAGTTCAGCAACTGCTAAGATACAATGCTTCTAACTGGATCCTTTTACCTCTTTTTAAATTTTCTGTTTCAGGAGCCACATTTCTGTGACCCACCGCTGCAAAAAGCTCAGGACCACTGAATTTCTCTGAAGTCTATCATCATGCATATTTATACCATCTTCGTATTATATTAGATAAAAAATAAGTTTCACTACTGTTTCAAAAACAATTTTTAGTTTTTAAATCAAAAGAAACTGATAGCTTGCAGTAAGCAAAATGGTCCCAAGCAGCTTGGGTGTGCACTGTGGCCAAGTGAAAGTCTGGCTTTAGAGGGTATGTGCTAGTAAAGTGCCCAGTTCCTGTGGAAAGTCAATGAAAATTCCCTCACTCTATAGAGTAACAGCTTAAGCATTTCTCTGATATAGGGAAAATTTGTCTTACTCTGAATAAGGCTGTAAAATAATTTAAAAACTGTACCAGAAAATTGCCATGCTGTAGGGTTCATTAAAATCTCCATGAAAACTCTATTGACATCAGACAGCTCTGAAGGAAGCCTTGTAATAGCAATAATTGGTTTTGACACCTCCTTCCCACCCAAAATAAGTTGTGCTAGACTAGTGCTAAAATCCTTTATTGCCAAGAAAAGCCAGTGAAAAGGAAGTTGGTCAAAGATCTTGTCAAGAATTTGCCAGTACAGTTTTGTCTCTAGAGACCAACGCTACCCTGCTTCACATTAGCATCGATTTGCAGTAGGCAACAGAAGTAGATCTTTGGTTTTGTAGGACTTTATTTCCTACAAGGTCTGCAGCCAGTGGTGTATCAGGGGATGTTGTCTGAGTGTTTAACCTGAAACAAAACTTCTGCCTTTCCTGCTGCATATGGGGAAGCCAAACTCATGTAGCTCTAGCAAAGGAGAAGAGAGGAAAAGCTTCCTGAAGTGTGTGCTGTGTAGTCCCTGCTTGTTCTTTGCGCTGGAAGGTCAGGGCCCCAAAGCTGGCGGCAGGTGCTGTTGCTGCCTCATCTGATTTTGTACAAGCAGCCTTTGAGTTCTCCTTGCTGGAGTTAAATGTCTCACTGATGTAATGACACAGGAAGACAGTGTATTCTATCTGGTTTTAATCTTTCCCTGTCTGGGTGACAGAGTGCTTATTTTCATCTTTCGTTTCTTGTTCTGATTTCAGTTATCCCAATTGTATCATATATCTATTTCTGCACTACTTGTTTCTTCATTTTGTTTACAATGTTATTAGTTAATAGGAAAACTTGAATGAGATACTGAGCTGTAAAATTAATTAGAAACAGCATCATTTCAGTATATTCTGTTAGAACTGTTCTTTTACCTATGGTGCTGTTATGTCATCAGATACTCTGTGTGTCAAAAGAGATTTTCAGTGCTGTACTATTTAACTCAAGTGAGATAAATCATGTAAGGGTGATATACTGTAATTGTTCTGAGGTAACATGGGTGCTATTTAAGACAGGATTTGACCTGTTGCATTACAGCATTGCTTACTCTTCACAAGTTAAGGCAAAGAATTAAAGATTTTACTTGTTCCAAGTAAATATTCAGTATTAATTATTCTTAGTTATAAGGCTGTAAAAACAGACATAATATGTGATGGTTTTCTCTTCTGTTCTTTCAAAGATTGTGTAACTTCGTCTTTTATTCCAATGAAGCCATTTAATGACATAAAGGAGCATCAACCTACAGTGGAAGTTGAGGAGTTTGTACAGGAATCAACAAAATATTCTCGACCTTACAGAGTTTACAAGAACCAAATATACATATATCCAAAACACCTCAAGTATGATAGCCAAAAATACTTCAACAAGGTGCAGTATGTAGCCAATTCGGGCCAGCATTGGGTAGTAGTTTACTGTATGAGCTCTCATTGAAATGCAGGAGTACTCAGCATAAAGGAGGGGAAATGGTGATGCCACTGGCTTGGCTTTTGATCTTTTTGATTTTTGCAATCATAAAACATTGGTACAACTTTAATGAACTGAATGTATGGATTAATTGTAAGTTGTATCAGTGATTCAAAGAGAGATAATGTGGAGTAGCTTTTCCATAATTCTCAGAAGGGCTGTATTTTAATGAAATGATATGTGAAAATAAAATTAATCTGGATAACATTTGTAGTTCTTAAATGAAATGTGAGTACTGTTTTTATGGTGACACAGGTAAGTGCTTATTACTTTATAATCTACTTCTACACAGTCAGTTTGAGACTTAGCTTGCATTTGCCAGCTCTTCTTGGAAATATTATTTCTAGTGCTATCACTGTGAATTGAAGTCATGTTAAATGTTGATAAACTATCTGCATGTTTCTCCTAGATTTTGAAAAGTGCTTATTTCAACCCTTATCGTTTGCCTGGTTTTTTTATGAGTACCCCGTTTCTGATGTAAGTTTTCATATGTTCCTGTCTTTTCAGGCAAGGAATATAACAGTGTGCATTGAATTTAAAAGCTCTGATGAAGAAGGA
Source organism: Psittacus erithacus (assembly GCA_009867235.2). Classification (NCBI taxonomy): domain Eukaryota; kingdom Metazoa; phylum Chordata; class Aves; order Psittaciformes; family Psittacidae; genus Psittacus; species Psittacus erithacus. The sequence goes on from WYDI02030194.1 coordinate 68,930, forward strand.
TCAAAGCCATTGAAGGTGAGGCGCAACAAGAGTATATTCAGAAAACAGTATTTCTGAAAACATTATTATAAAACCCAGGAATCAGGGCTATACTAACATGGAACAATTAGAAAGTGAATGTTGTCATGAATGCTTCTACATTTTCACTGTGGTTCTGTTTGATCCCAGCTGGTCATAATGATTCCAGCTCACAATGCCATGTTGCAGTTCCAGTTTTCTGGCTGATGGAGGGTAAAGAAGGCAATGTTAAGAAACTGAACCATTTTTTACAGTGTAATTTTCTTATTCTAAAATTTACCGTGTACCCTACTTTTCTTACTGAGCTCAGGACACTTGATTGAAGAGAGTGCGGCACAAAATTAGAAGAACCTTAGACTTAATTAACTTTGCTATTGACCAGGGGATATTGCATAGCATTTCTGTACTGTAGTTTTCCAACCAATAAATAAAGTTGCCATCACTCAGTAATCAAGAGCCTCCAGACTGGACTCTGCCAGCAAGAAGATTAACTGGTATAGCTTTTGTATCGTTGAAGAGTCAGTAAAGGCATCATGTTGTGTATTGAGCTGCATAAAAGTGAAATAGCTTTTGTAAAGCATTTTCCAGAAAGCCAAAATTGATAACAGCAAGGAAGAAGTAGGAGTCTGCATGGCTTAGCAGACTGTATGGTAATTTTCACAGAATCAATGGACTTTCACTGTAAGTGTGTTTAAAAAATTGCAGGTTTGAGCACTTAAAATATTTATTTCTATATTGAATCAAGGTAATTATCAATCTTTCATGATATTGTTTTCTGTGTACAAGCATATTAGATATACTAAGACTGGTATCATCAGCAGAATTTCACTATATAATTAAAACATGTTGCTTTTATCAGTGCATTTATGGGAAGCCAGGTGGACCATTATTTGCCTCGGCAGCCTACACTGCTGTGCTTCATCATTCCCAGAACCCAGATTTCTATGATGAGGTCAGTCTGCTTTTTCTTTCATTAAATATCTGTCAATCCCACATGTTTGGCAATGAGACAGAAAAGTATGTGTAAAGAATACTTCTGTTACACTTGACTGTGTATCTGGATGGGCCTGTGTTATGGAGATTTTACATACAGTCTCACATTTTGTGTTTTCTTATATCGACTCAGTGAATCCTTCCTTTTGTAAACTGTTCTGAGTACAGTTAAGTTGCTGTAGAATTAATTATGAACAGTCTAGCTCTCTAAAATGCATGTCTGGATTACATTAAGGTCCAGCTGCATCTCTGAATTTAATGGAAATAGTAAACATTAGCCAAATGTCCAAACAAATTCCTCTATGAGATAGAAGATCTGCATTGAGGCATTCTTGTTAATCCAGTAGTCTGAATATACAGTGATCTGTAGTGGCTGCAGCAAGAGGGTTAGCTGGTGCTTTCCAGAATGTAGCTGTAGAATAGAGTTCATACATTCACCTTTGCCAAATGTTGGTCACACATGCATCTTTATGTTTCACCCCCCCCAAATATTACTTCCCCAGGCTTTCTGCAGGTGAACTTAATTTTACCCTTTCAGTGACTAGTGTGTTTGGTGGCCTGGAAATGTCACGTGTCTATTCTGGGTTTTTGCACTACTGCTTTATATGTAGTGATGAGGCTGGCAAACAGCATTAGTATATAGCCAGCATTTTCCAAACTCTACTTGCTCTTGGGAAAACTTCTTTTCAGTTAAAATTTGCTGTGATAAAATGTCAGAGGCAAGACCAGCAGATAATGTACAACTACATATGAAGTATCAATTTTAGAATTCATGTTTAGGAACTGAGCTGGAACTTAAAGCATTAACTCTTCAGAGTTCTTGAACTCCTCACAACTCCTTTGCAAGCAGTGGTTTGAGTTTTAACATGTTTGAAAATGTCCTTCATGTGATGCTAATGAGCCATCTGGTTTGGGCAGACTACTTTGAACTCGAACAAAGAGCTGAATTCAGCTCTTAATAGCTGATTTGGCTGGAAGAGGTGTGCACCTGTCCTAGATGTACCTCATAGGAAGTACAGTGTATAAAAGAATGCAATATGTTATGAATGTCTTAATCTCCATGTGTGAATGCACGTTTCACTTCTATGCCTATGGTATTAGATTCTTACCCATAAACTGATTTAACACTGGAAGCATTGGTCAACAATTGATAAACTTTACTGTAAGCATAGGATTAGCTTGGATAAACTTTATCATAGTTCACAAGTGCAAGGGGTCTTATATGGGATTTAAGACTCTGCAGAAATCCTAAATTAAAGTTTATATTCATATCAGCCTTTATTACTTGGTCCTTGCCATGAAATGATGATGAAGCAGTAGCAGAGTTGTCATTTTAGTTTTTACTTTGGTCATCCTGTAAATACACAAGTGGTTATGACTGTGGCTGCTAGAGTGCAGGAGATAACTTCTAAGCAGCGTCTGTCACTCTAGTTCTGTCCTTTTTCATCTTACTCCCTTTCATCATAAATGCAAATATTCATCCACAGGACAGAGGAGAAAAAAGCTGTTTTAAGTAAAAATGATGGATGTTCGTCCTAAACAATTTCCTTAAGCATGAATCTGTAGCCCGTTCAGACAAACATCAGTCACTGAAGGCAGGCTGTACTTAGACCTCTGTGTAGAGAGATATCATTCATTTAGATCATCTCTGATGCCTGGTTTGATCGATTTTTAAACTAAAGTGAGGTGTAACATTTTACATTTCAGGTGAAAATTGAACTTCCCACTCAACTCCATAAGAAACACCACATTCTGTTTTCATTTTATCATGTCACCTGTGACATAAATGCAAAAGCTAATGCCAAAAAGAAAGAGGCTCTGGAAACACCAGGTACCTGTAGTAGAATTACTTTCAATTATAAATGTAAATTATGTACATTCAAATAAGGATTGCAGAATTTCTGGCTGGATAATATTGTCTTCCTTTGAACTTGAGAAGCTTGTTTTTCCAAAGAATCAATGATTTGTTCTTGTGCACAGTGGGATACGCATGGCTTCCTTTGTTGAAAGATGCCCAGTTAGCTTCCCAAGAACACAATGTGCCAGTGGCAAGCAGTTTGCCTCCCAATTACTTGAGCCTTCAAGAACCAGCTTGTGGAAAGGTATTAATTCATTCTTTCATATTACTCAAATGGTGCAGAGCTTTTATTTGCACGTTTTACATGAGATCAGATTTGCTTTTGCACTTATCTGGAAGTGCTAATGATAATAAATAGGGTATCTGTTTTAGAATGTTCATGTGTATATTACTGAGTATATGAACTAGTTTATATAGGTAGCACTGGACTCAGAGCCATATGTTGCTGATTCACAGTGTATATAGAAAAAGTTTATTTTATAACTGTGTAGTCTATACCATCATACCTAACTTCTCCAAAACGTGAATGAGAGTGATCAAAAATAACCCTTTTCACAGAGTCAGGCCATATGACGCTCATTGTCCTGCTGATATGATTTACGATCATGATGCATTCTCCAGTTCTGTGGTGTGATATCCTATTTTTTCCACTGATCCTACCCAGTTTGGATTGTTTCTGTGTCCTTGTGTTTGGTTTACCATTGTCATGAGGACAGGGTGGGGCAGTGATCTGGTCCTTTGAATGGCAACATCTGTGGGCTTGCACTGAAAAGTGAGTTTGTATTGCAGTCATTCTGTAGTGTGAAAGCACAGTAGCTAGCACATTTCACACACACGCATGTGCAAAACTATACAGTGCAAATGTGATGAAGAGTTGAGTAAGTATTAAATAAGTGGAAAAATGTGACTTTTTTGTTTTAATAGCAGATTGGCTGTGATGTGAAATGGGTAGATAGTGGGAAACCACTTTTCAAAGTCTCTACTTTTGTTGTATCGACAGTTAATACTCAGGTAAGCCAAATTCCTTCTTAGCTGTGTTACCTGCTTACAAACAAAAAGTGTCAAGGAATGTCTGAAAGATGTTTTATAATCTCACATGAATTTGTTTCTCTAACATTTAAAGGTTATTTGAGTAGAAGGGCGAGATGACAATGAAGGAAAAATATAACTTATTTAAGATTATGCCAATAGAAAAATTGTGGAATATTGGTGTAACCAGCAAGAAAATAAATTGTGAGGACCAAGAAGAAAAAAAAAATCTGGCCATTGAAATCCCTTATATTGTGAGCTAACAAACGAATTGCTCACAACACTGAAAAAAAGTGTGGCCAAAGCACCTTGAAATAAGTTGTATATAGCAAACTGTGCTTGCCAGTTGTTTGGGCTGAATATGTTGATCTTCCTCTGTCTTATGTTTAAGGTGGTAGAGGCCACATGTTTTCAACAGTATTACAAGTGATTGCTGTAACTAATTTATGGAGCAGAATTCTAATCTGTTCTATAATACATATTAATGTGAATGGTTATCATTTTAGGATCCATACCTGAATAACTTTTTCCATCAGTGCCAGGAAAGGGAAAAGGATCTATCTCAGCCTCCTACCTCAAACTTTATCCATTCTTGTAAGGTAAAGTAACTGACAGCACGAACTGTGCTATAAAATTGTATTTAGAGCTTTCTCTCAACTGATCTATCACTGCACAATTCTAAACATGGCATAGACTTACTAGGAGACTATGGAGTCCATGGCAACTCCAGTTATAGTTGATGTGACAGATGCATTACTGGTCACAGAGCTGTCTCCCATCCCGTCTCATTTAGAGCATGGCTGCATCTGCCCATCAACTTTGTTAATTCAACCTGTGCCAAGACTCAGATCCAGTTAAAGGATGGTTTAGTGTTGCTCTGTTGCACTTACATACGTATACTTAGTGAAACACTAAAATTGGTTTTGGTTTCTCCCTGTCTTTCTCTCCCCCCTTAAGTCAGGGTAGAGCAAAATAGTAGAATTCAGAGATTTGGACAATACCTGCAGATGTGTTGATTGTTGTGTTTAGAACAAACTTCATGGAGAACTAGTCCTCTCTTTAGCTGTCCTGTTTTCCTACTATTACACTAGTGGCTGCACTGTATTTTACCTGCTGAAGCAGGAAAGCAAGTAATGAGCTTTCATTGCTTATATTAGAAATCTCTCGTTTTCTTTCTTACTTCTGTTACAGAATTTGCTGCGGATTGAGAAGATCCATGTAATTATGAATTTTCTTCCTGTAGTCCTTAATCAACTCTTCTGGGTTTTGGTGCAAAACAGTGATGATGAAGTTACAACAGCTGTCACCAGGTATCTGAATGTTTGCTGTATGAGGAAAAGAATTCTCTCTAGAGTGCAAATGTAGATGTTAGTCCAATTATAGCTGCTCTTACAAAGGCTTACTATGACATTTAGACTTTAATAGGTGAGAATGCTTGCTTCCCCCTTAACACAGGTCTCTGGAAATAATGAATGGAAGAGTGTAGTATCACGTGGCTGACAGATACGAGCCAGGAAACCATTTACCATGGGGGACATGTCTGTGTACCCTAAGGTGATTATAGGTAGAGGCCTGGTTCTTAATGACCTAAGTGCTTTCTAACAAAGCTGAATATCAGTTTTGGTTTATGTTTGGGTCTGAGGATGTGGAGTTCAGCATAGGAAGAGCTTAGCAGCTTGCCACATCCGATGCGGAGCCAGGCAACCAGGTTACACCATTCTGGGGCATTTTTGAATTAGAGTGTATCAGCAATAACTGAAAAGCAATGGAAGCATTTTCCAGTGAGCAGGCAAACAGCTGGAATGATTTGCTAAGTCACTCACCCCTCACATAATGAAATTGTCTTTATTGATGCTGTTAATAAGGGCAGCAAGAAAAAAAATACTGGAGAGATTATTATTGGTCTCTGCAGGAGGCAGAAGGTTGCATTGCATTTTCTTTTGGCCATAATAGTGTTTTTGTTGTACTTCTGCCAGAAACTAAACATGAGGATGACAATACTACTAGTGGGAAAAAATTACAACTTTTCTCAGCAACCCTGTTAGACTAATCTGCTGTCAGTGTATTTTCTTTCTTTCCACAGATTGTTCTTCAGAATTAGTTCCTGAATAAAGTTTATGTAGGAAAACTTAAAGAAGCAAGGAAGCAGAATTCCTCATCTTAGCCTTGGAAAGCTAGACTTTCAAGGTCCTTTATCAAAGGATCATGGCACCTTGCAGGGCAAAGTCCAATTTTACTGCAGCCAGGCAGTAGGATTTGAAGAACCTTTCCTTGTAAACGTGTGATTTCATCACTGCATACTGTTTCCAAAGGGAGAGAGGCAGTCAGACCTTTTCAGGATTCCCTTATCACCAACAAATCAACTGATGTTAAGGCTAGATAGAGAAAATGAAGAATTTCAGCACTGGTTAACTGGAAAAGAAGTGCTATGAAAGAAGCAGCTGTTTAAAAAAAAACATTAATGGTTGGATGGAGAAATGGGAAGATGTTACTTTTTCATGCTCAGGTTTTGACTATACACCTACCTGGCCAAAAAAACCCCAAAGAAGGATTCTCATCTCAGTGTTTTTCTTGTCTATGTGTTAGCTTTTGTGCTGGTAGAGTTGATGTCAATAGGAATATGCATGTCTGCTGTGTGTGCCATTCATTGATGTGTCCTATATATACACACATTGTAATTTGTTCTGAATAGCTTGAAGCAGCTTGTGTTGAACATATTAAACGCAACAACAGCATGAGAGCATAGATTGGCTTATGTGTTGGGAAGAAACATTAATCCTTTTATACTCTCTCATGGTTATTTACTTGTCTGGGGTCCCAGTCGTCTCATTGTTTCTCTGTCTCATCTTTGCCAAAACTTGTTTAAATTTCAAATCAGAGTAAAGGCTGAAGGACCAGAATGGGCACAACTAATTTTGTCATAGGTTTTGTGTTTTGCTACGAATTTTGCCTCTCTGACTAACAGCAAGAAATGAGATCTATGAAAAATACTTACTTAAAGGAATTGTAAAGCTTTTGAATTCAGCAATAAGAATTGGCAGTAACTACTCAAATCAAGCTAGTCAAAATGACTGCTTGTATGTGGACCACAATCAGACATATTAATAATCCATTTCTGTCATACTGTTACTAAGCATACCCCTGAATTTGAGATACAGTTCAGTAATTTTTGGCATTTGAGAATCATGAGCTGTTTCCTCCCCATTTTTTCAAAATAAAATAAGATTATAAAATTGCAGAGACTTTTCTGTATTAAGTATCCTGAAAAAATGAGATCCCAATAATTAAGAAGAAATCTCATGGTTAAGTTGAAGAAGACTGCTTGCTCAGACTTCTGTTTTCTGGAACAGGATGCTCTCAAAGAAAGATGACCCAGGAACAGGTTGAACAGAGAACTTTGCCAAAACACTTGGTCTCAAGTAGTGCCACCTCTGCTGTTAGAAGCTCAGGTTGTGAGAGTAGAACCAGCATGACCCCACTGCTTCCATACTGCTGATCACCAAGCTGGTCTGCAGAAGCTCAAATGATCTATGGTTGCACGAAATGCCCAGCCTTTCCCTGCTGAGCTGTAATAAGAGGGTACTGTGCTCAGCCTTTTGGGCAAACAGCGCAGGAGAAGAGGGCATGCCTGGGCTTGAGTGCAGGCTTGTGTTTGTCTTTGATTAACAGTGCTATAATCAATGTATCAGTGCTTTACGGAATTACCAGTGTGTGAGATGACCTGCCAAGTAACGCTCCCAGAGAAAGAGGCTCTTGCCTCAGTGTTTCAGTAACATACTCTAATTTTTCTTGTTCCAAATCACCCAAGGTCTGTATAAGCTTTAGTTAGCTAGTAGTTTTCTTTTGCTGAAATGTCAGTTCAGTTATAATCATTAAAACTGGATGCATTTTGTTTGATGAATGCATATACAACAGCACAGTCCATGCAAGTGGAGGGCCCAAGGAGTGACTGGGTTTTCCCAGTGGGATGGTTTCTGCAAATGCTGTTCATCATTTAGATCACGTCCCTCATAGACTGTTTAAATGAGGTTACAATAACAGTACAGTGATGTGTTAGATGGGCTTTCTCTCCCTTATGACATAAACCAACTCAATTTTTACCTTCTTTTTTTCCTCCCTTTTTTATCTTGCAGGGTTCTTACTAACATTGTTGCTAAGTGCCATGAAGAACAACTAGGCAACTGCATCAATTCTTACGTGACGGTATGATTGCTGTTGTATTATTAACTATTTTATATGAGTGTTTGGGTGTTTTTTCAGCATTTTTTTCCCGTTTACTCTTATTTGTACTTGTTTGTAGCTTTCTCTGCATTTGCATCATAGCTTTCTGCAAGGGAGGGTGACTCTGGCTAGGAAACAAAGGTAAGATTTGGAAGAGGCTGAGTCACTTTGAACGAATTACACTGCCTCTCTATGCTTTAAGGGCATCCTGTAGAGCAGGGGCACTCCATAGAGTGTCCTTCTCCATCAAATTCAGCTGCATCCTGGCTTGCAGCCTTAGTTTGTTGAGAAAGGCAAAGGGCTGCTCATGTTTCCATTGTGTCATAGTGCAGCTTTGTTTTCATAGGATAGCAAATTGGACAAACATAGGAGGGGGAAGTTGCAGTGCATTCCTAAAGGGTACTGAAATGTAGGAGAAACAATCCCCATTAGTCAGCTGATGCCTAGATCTTGCAGTTTATAAGCAAGACCTAGTGCAAATGTGCTTCAACTGAGCTTCTAGGAGCGTAGGCTTAGCATCAGTCTTTGTGAAATGAAAATAATTTCCCACCCTGCAGGGGTTGAGAGTAGGAAAGGAGAAATAAATGCATGAAAGAACATGAAACCTCAGCTAGATAAATACCAGTGGGAGACATTCAATATAATTTGAATCACAGAATCAGCAAGGTTGGAAAAGATCTTTAAGATTATCAAGTCTCACCTTTACCCCTGGACTGTCAAGTCCGCCACTAACCTATGTCACTAAGTGCCTCATCTGCACGTTTTTTGAACACTTCCAGGGACAATGATTCTATCTTTTCCCTGAGCAGCCTGTTCCAATGCCTGACCACCCTTTCAGTGAAGAAATTTTTCCTAATATCCAATCTAAACCTCCCCTGGTGCAGCTTGAGGCCATTTCTTCTTGCCCTATCACTTGTTACTTAGGAGAAGAGACCAGCCACCTCCTCCCTCCATCCTCAGGCAGTTTTAGAGAGCCAACTGGCTCGCAGTTTGCAGCATTCCTCTTAACTGTGATGAGATCTATCATTTTTAAATGTATGGCCATCTGTATTATGCATGTACAGAGTTGTCCTCAATGTAGTTGAAAAGGATCCACAAGTGGTAATTTTTATGGAAGAGGTACTTCTGGGTGCTCTTTATGGTTGCAAGGTGACAGCATGTTTCTTAGGAAGCTACAGCTTTTGAACTAAGCGTTTGATTATTAAGTCATTATTTTAGTTTCAAGATCCTGTGTCTTTGTATGTGCTGTCATACATAAATTCCTTTCTCCTCTGTGGAGTTCAGATTCTTGCAACTGTTTCCTGTTTTCTCAGCTTCTTTAATCTATTATTGTTTTGAAGAAGAGGGTATCTAGAGAATATATGTAGATATGTTCCGTGTGTGGAATTTGGTTCTAGGCAAGATGTGCCATTACTTAAACAACCAAAGGTGTGGGCTCTTTAAAGATGATCTCCTTGTTCTCTATATCAATTGAATATCCATTAAATGAGTATGAATAATGCAAGTATCTCATCATCGGTATATATCCAAGTTAAATAACCTATGTAACATTTAAATGTAGTTAATTAAAATGGGTATTAACGCCTTTTCTACTTTTCAAAATTGCAATAGACACCTGTTGCAGCTAAATGTCTTTGAAGTACCGGGTGATTATTAGGCTACACCAAAAGTTCATTTAGCCTGTTTTCCCATTTCCATCAGCAGTCAAAAGTCAGTAACTGTTAATCGCTTTCATCCATCTGTAAGAAAATGAATACCTACTTTAGAAATGCTGTTTGGGGAAATAAGTTTAGAGTTGTGAGTCACTCAGATGCAGTAATAATGAAAAATTACACTGACTTAAATTATTGGACCCAGAACTTTAAAACTGCATAGGGAGAAGCTTATGGCATCTGCTCTGGAAACAAAGCTGATCATTAATAAGATATTTTCAAGTGATATTACTTTCTTTTACCTACCTGGTTGAATTGAAAAGGTATTTCATCCCAACTGCTGCACCGGCAGAGCTCTCGCTTTAGGGAAGGAGCAGTGGATCCCAGTACCAAATTATTACCTTAAATTGTTGAATAAAGCTCATACTGGATTTATGAGTTCTAAGCACTTTGGTGGATAAATTCCTGTCTTGAGGGATTGATTTCTAAAAGGGGTATAGCTTTCCCCTTCTGTCAGCTCCACTGAGTGCTCTACGCCTTTCAAGATGAAGAGTTGTTACCAGCTCTGACTAGCTGTTGCCCCTGGAAGGAGCAAGTGAAGGTAGCCCTGACTAGGTGGGTGAAAAACCCTCCGTACTTCCTATGCTTGCTTGTTCTTTTTTTTTCCTTCTGGTGAAATGGTTTGAAAGGCAGCTTAAGAGGTGTCAGGATCCTATGCCCTATTGAAAAAGTAAATTGTAGCACAGATTTTGAGCAGAAATTCCTCATGATTCACATGTTGCTGAAATCAACAGGAAGTTGTGTTTAAAACTGGGATTTTGTAAAGAGCAGCGTTGTTCTGTGACTGCTAGAGGAATTAAACTCTATGTGTGTGTATTGTTCAGTCAAGGTATTTTTGTGACAAAGATTGTCAGAAGTTAGTGGTGTATAAATAATTTATCTTCACCTACTGAGTTTTATTTATATTTGTTTTAATGTACGTTTTGATATCTTTTGTTTTTCCTTTCTCCTTCAGTATGTGTTCAGGACCAAATCGTTTGAGGAAAGGACTGTCCATGAGGAGCTGGCCAAGAATATGAGTGGTCTTCTGAAGTTAAATGACCAAGTAACAGTGAAACAGGTTTTAAAGGTGAGTGGTAGCTTGAATTGGCACATTTGTAGTTCTGCTGCTGGTTTTCTCCATGAAACTCACTTGTCACATCTCTTTCTCCTCTCCTCTTTCCCTGAATGAGCTTGCACAAATGATATCCTGCAGTGATTCAACAGACAGATTTACTATACTTGCCACAGTTTCTCAGCATAACATGTTTCTCAGAATGCCAAGGTCTGCATGATAAAATTTCTCCTTTCGGTTAAAGCTCAGCCTGAGTTGGAAACTTCTTACACAATATGATGTAGGCAATTACTTTTAAGATATTTTCTTTTATTTTTGGAAGATGCTGGGAGAATATTCATCTGTAAGTACGGCACTTATATCTTATTTCAGTTGCTGCCTTTGATTGACAGTGACCAAAATGAGAATTATTGAGGTTTCCTGAGGTTTCTCATATCAAACCAGGTCTATGAAGTTCATACAAGTGTGAGCCCCATCACTGAGCCTGTCGATTACGGCATAAGAGCTAGCCAGTCCAGATCAGGAGTTCCCAGGGGCAAAAATGTGTTCAACTGTTTAGGGTGAACCAGTTTCAGTTTGCTGTGCTGACCCACTGTAATAGCAAAAATAGCCTGGAAAAAAGCAGAAGAGGTGGCTTGCAGGAAACCGGGGCCATGCAAAAGTACTTGCGGTTGGGTTCGTTGTGGGTTTTTTGCAATTTGTACGCTTTTTGGTTGTATTTGTTTCACATATCTGCCAAAATATGTGAGGGTACAGATATTTATCTGTATCCTACCTGTTAGCTATTACAAATGATATTTGAGGAACCACTCTGTTCATCTTTTAAACAAGTAACATCCTATCCTGGGCCAAATTAGCAATCTGCTGAAACTGACAAGGCAGTTTATTCTCAGCTTTTGTTCTCAGAGGTTCTCTGCATCATACATTTCTGCCAGTTACCTGCAAACAAACAATGAACACAGTGCTCAGCAGAAATGGAAGGATTGTAGGTGTGGTGTTTGCCGGCTCCTTATTGCACAGAGCCACAGTGGCAAAGTGCCTGAGATGGCTTCTATTCCGTCAAGGACAGGATCTGGTGTCACTGAAATACATGGCAGTTGGTCTCTTTAATTTACTTGTCACATAGTGTTTATCATTGTGCATTACTGAGAAATGCAGTCCATCTGTTTATCTAAGTATTTATCAGATAATAATTTTTCCTAATGTCTTTTTTTTTTTTCTTTCTTTTGAAAGCATTCCTGGTTCTTCTTTGCAGTTATTTTAAAATCAATGGCCCAGCACTTGGTTGATACAAAGAAAACAAAGGTAAGTATATACATGATCTCGATTAAGTAGGTGATCAGTCTCTTAGGGAAAATACAAAATGTGATATCCTGGGAAATACACGTAGTGGGACATTTCTTCATCAATAAAATAAATGCTGTTACACTTTGTGAAATACTTCTTTTAAACGCAAAAACATTATATTCCCTGTTAGGCTCAAATCTATTCTTGCTTGTACAGAACTGGTGAGCCAAAAAATTCAGTTGCATCAGCTTTGTCATGGGTAGGGAATGGAATGAGAGTTCTCTTATTTCTGCTGGTTACCCAACAGGTGATTATGCCAGACAGCAAATAATGATCTAGAAACTATACTTTGCTTTCAGCAGAGCTTACCGAGCTAGAGATCAGTGCTTTGATTTTTCTGCCTGATTATCAAAGATGCTCTTTGTGTACTTGTGCTGGAATTTGAAGATTTACCACTTTCTGTCTTTTGGGGTTTATACTTGGAATAGATCCAGGGAAATCTAGGAATGTATTTCTTGAATAACGTGTGGTTTATTGTATTTATTCCTGGCCTGAATGTATTTTTCAGGTTTAATGTGAAACATTGTACACACTCTCAAGTGATGATCTATTCCCTGCTTAGGTTTCTCGAACTCAGAGGTTTCCAGAATCATTTCAAACTGAGCTGGATATACTTGTGATGGTCTTAGCAGACCATGTTGTTTGGAAGTACAAAGATGCTCTTGAAGAAACCAGGAATGCAAACTACAGCACTGCCAAATTTCTCAAGGTAAGATGTTTTGTCATTACAGCATATGCACTTATTTCCCCATACTTAGTGCAAACTTAAGACTATTCTAGTCTAGTCAAAGGGAATAAACACAATTCTGAGGTAATGATGGCTCAATTTACAAATTGAGTGTTGACCCATAGTTCAGTTTTTCTATGCATTTTCGTCTTTGAGAATGCAAAAGCTTTATATAAGTCTGCCTTAAAGCAGTTCTGATTAATTTTTATCTGTTCTCTGGCAGAGGCCAAGTTTTCAAATTTTGCAGATTCTTACATTATATTCAAATGGGTAAAACTTTGATGAGGAACAAAACTGTCGTTACAGTTGTGCTACTGCTTTTTCTTTATATACTTATAGCTCTGAATGACTGAGTGGATTAATATTTACTAATCACTACCAGAGTGGGCAGCTCTTACAAACCAGAATAAACAAATTGCAAGTGTTATGTGATATACTGTAATCTACCTTTCTAATTCTGTAATGCCCTTTCATATACCAAATATGGCAAAATACATGTGTGCTTTGGAAAAGTCACTAAAAGGAGTTGCGTTTTGTAGTTCTGTCCTAGTGTTTCTCAGTTGTTTTTATTTTCCAAGCATTGATTTAACTCTGGAGCATGGGAAAATTGCCATTCAGTAAGTTGTGTGGCCAGATACTTAATGTAGATTTATACTGCGCACACACACACACACACTTTTCCATTGATGGAAAGATGTACATTACTGATGTACAGAACATTGTATATACTACACACTGAAACTCAGGCATAAATCTTTTATGATAAATTGAAGCACAGCATTAGGAGAGAGCAGTATTCCAGCAATAAAATGTTTCTGTGAGGTTATAAGGAAAACAACCACAAAATGAAGGTGGATTTTTTTCCTTTCATACGTAGGTAAAATAAATTATAAGCTTGCTGTCCACTGTCGGCCTCTTTTACTGACACCATATGGAAGCCCTAGTTGCTGTTGGCATACTGACATTAAAGTTGTATCTATCCATAGTGTTACACCATGTGGAAGATTATGCTAGTTTGAGGTGGGACCATAGATGGATGGGCTTAGTCATTAGTTGTGTGGTGTTACACCTGTGGAGCTGTTACATATTTGCATACTATTTTTGTGTGTTACTCAGCTAAACTGAGAACAACAGTAACGATGCATCATATGTTACGGCTTATGGCTGTGTTTTAATTTCTTTTTCTGCCAGAAAGAATTACATAGGTTAGAGATTATACAGTTTTCTTCAGGCTGGGATTGTGGCAGCCTTGTTTGAATGCTGTGTGACAGAAGGCTCAGGACTCCTCCAGTTTTGCAGAGTTAAGCAACACCAGCGAAGAGGGGAATTCAGGATTGCTTTGCCTATCTGGTGGGCTAACTCTACAAGGAAAAAATGTCAGTAGCACTAGGGCTCTCAAAAATGTTTACAGCTTCTGGCTGTTTAGCCCCACCAATCAGCAAGAGCAGTGTTCTCATCATGAAGTAATCTAGTGGCATATTTGCTCTGAGAGAGATAATGTAACTCATAGGCAGCAAGTATTGCAGCTGGATTGATTCAAGAGTCACAGCTCTGTCACTGAAGGAAATACTTGGGTCAGCTGCCACGTACCACCTCTAGTGATTGAGTGTTGTAGTACATTAATAACTTTCAGTAGGTAAGCTTTCTCCTAGTGCACTGTAGACTGTGACAGTTATTTTAGACTGTAGACACAGTGAAAATGAAAAGTTTGATCAATTTATTATTACTGAAAATAAATTTAAAAATTGAGCCAGGTTCACCAGATTTTCAGGTATTCCTTGCTTTGTTATAAGACTAACTTTACCTGTGCAAATGATTCAAGTTTACAAGTGGCACAAGGCAAATAGCCAGGTAAGTGAGGCCACATACTGCTATTCTGGCTATAAAATAATAATTCTCTTTTTTTCCCCTTAGCGCTGCTTTACATTTATGGATCGTGGATTTGTGTTCAAGATGATCAACAATTATATAAGTATGTTTGGAACAGGAGACAGCAAGGTATTGTTCTGTGAAAGCATTCACCATAAGTACGTGCTAAAGCCTCTTGGGTTTGAGCCATCTATTCCCTTCTCTGGGTGTAAATATTTGTGTCCAAACAACTACTTACTGAGTCCTGGGAGAGCAAACTCTGTGAAGACTGCTCAGACCGAAGTACGCAAAAGGCTGAATTTAAGCTTTGATTCTTTGGAGAGTAAACTTGCAGTTCAGTCTGTAAATATCAGCAGCAATTGGAAGTCATTTTCTTCAAGGAAATTAAAGTGAGAGCATATGAACAAGTTACCATGTGTAAATTCAAGTGAGAATATAATTTCAGTTACTTTGAATGTATGGTTTGCTCTTATCTCATTGATGATGCAGGAAAACCAGTCTGCTCCGAATTAGTTTGTGCTTGCTATGAGGAAAATTCCCTGTAGCCTGAATTTCTTCTATAATACCTGTAATAATCAGTGATACAGTTTGAGCAGTAAATTTCAAGCTGCAAGAGGTCCCCAGATTATTCAACTTTACTTCTCTACTCTTCATCTGTCAGGATGAATCACAGCTTTTTCTCTTCCGTGACTGGGTTTCTGAACATGTAAGACAATAGATAACAGAATTTATTCAAGATACGCACTTTGAATGACTCATCTTTCCCCAGAAAGCTTGCAAACTTTTGTTCATTCACTTTTTATCATTCTTCAGTGGTGATCTGTGCATTTGCAAATTATGAGTGCTGTTGCTCCAGGTCTGTTTTGCTTTTTCTAAAACCAATTTCATGCTGCACTCGGGTCTTTCACTTAATCTCTGGAACAGATGTAGAATGGAGTCTTTGAGTGTCAGTGTCATAGCCTGAAGTCTATTATTCTGTAAATAATTTTATGCAATCTCAAAAATGTTTCCACATTTCAAACTTCCCTAAATAAATCAACCATAGAAACAGATATTTAATTAAAAAAGCCAATTAATGGCCAGTGGAAACACCTGAGACTGGTCAGTGTGCAGAGCAGAACTTGGCACCTCTTTGGCAGAAAGTGCCTGAGTATTGCTGACCACCCAGCATCCCTCCAGAGCCACCTGCCAGCATGTGTGGAAGTAGAATCACTGCAGAGCTGAGACAAATGTACCACTGGAACAGGCTTTGCAGCACTTGAAAACAACAGCCACAAAATAGAATTAGACATTTCTGACCTCAAGGAGAGAGAGGCCGTGCATTGCTTTCATTTTCAGTCAGACTCCTAGGCAAGTCAGTCATTTCAGTGCAGCGTGCTGTAGGATTTCTTTCTGTGTGTCTTTTGCTTCTTTAGTTAGATTGTTTATGTATCAAAAAGATGATAATGCAGTCTGACCCCTCCCCAGAAAATTTAGCAGTGAATATTGCAATGTTCATTTTACCAGTGAATATTGCCCCAGTTTGTGGGTATACCAGTCTATAACATTACAGTTTGAATTTATAGTAACTTTGAATGAAGCGCTGTAATTTCTGTTTCATGGAAATATCCCTCACAGTGTTCTGTATTTTGACATTTAAACATTGTTTTGAGAATTTTTATTCAAAAGTTGAAATACCTCATTAGAATTCAGTTAATTGTTGTATTCCTTCAAAATGTCACAGTTCCTCTTGGAAACATATTTCAGGTGCTTCATTTCTTTATTTGCCATTAGACCCTCAATTGCATGTCCAGCTGTATTCCTGCAGTGCAATAAACATTTCAGGGAAAAATTCCCCACCATCCACCTCTCGGTAGACTCTGCAAAGTATGTGTTCCAGGTATGCTGGCCTGATGGTGGCAACAGAAATGCTACAATTGAACTTTAGAGGCTGACAGCCTTAAACACAGTGCAAATAAAAGACCACTGCATGACCTTTCTAATGCTAGGGCAAATGTTTGACTTAAATTGATGCAGCATCATACTGATAGTCCTGTATGATGGCTTTCTGACACTGAGAACAGTGAGCTGAGAAGGTGGAATTAAAAATTTATTATGGGATGTCGTATATTACCTGTATATCTCAGTGGCACATCATTATAGTGGAAATAATAAAATCCCGAGGTAGCTGCAAGGCTCCACCAGAGGCAGATATCAAGAAAATGATACCAAAACTATGTAATACCCAAGTTCCTCAGAGCTGGAACTCACTGACATCAATTACAGGAAGTTTTCACTACTGTCAGTAAGTTTTGGATCTGGTCTCTGTGGCTGAAACTTTGTATGTTGACCGAAAAACGAAGAAGAAGAAAAAAGAAAGAAGGGGTTTGGGGGAAGAAAGGCACAATAATTATGTTGGACTCAAATTTATGTAAACTGAAGAAGATATTTTGCTATGATAATATGCTATAGTGTGTACCATCAAAAGACCCAATGTAGCTTTAAATATACCTTACATATTTAATTTTGATCAGGCCTACATTTATCAGTACATCTTCAATGAAAAACATTTTTAAGGAATCCATAAAGCTTGTTTGACAACAGAGATGAGACCCAGATGTTCATTATTCATGCAGCTTGACATAACAAGCCATAGATTTTCATTATGGGGTGTGAGCATGAATTTTTAGGCAGAGATAAGTAGTGCAGTTCTGTCTTACCATTGTCCCTGTTGTAATGTGAACTGAGCCATTGCCTGTTGTGATTTTCAGACTGTACATCAGTTCAAGTTTGACTTTCTCCAGGAAGTCTGTCACCACGAGCACTTTATTCCTCTGTGCCTGCCCATACGGTCTTCAAACATTCCTGGTAAGGCACCACCCTGAAAGGGCTTTTGTACAGTGACGAATTATCAGGAGATTCTCTCAAGCATTATGCCTGCACATCAGGCACAGAAGCCCCAGACAGGTTTTCAGTTGTGGCATTTTAAGCAGTGTGGTAAAAATAACATCATTTCAGTATGCCTGTAAGTAAATGCAACCCCTGACAGCCCATTTAGGTGAGGGGAGGTGACTTTTTCTGGAATATTTGAGATGAATGAACCGGATGATTTGTGAGGACTGATTACTATAAAGCTGCAGTAGGTGGTGAGCTGGAGAAGGGGTTGAACAGGTACAGCAGGAACGCAAAGAAGCTGAGACAGTGATAAGGGCATTGTGAAACTTTACTATTTAAGAACAGGCTTTCCTGCTACTGTTGGGATGTGTCCATGTAACAGCCCTTCCTTTCTGGGGAAGATCTGAACTGGACATGCAGCATGTTTGGAAACATCCATCTCTCAGATAATCAACCTTGGGTACTTTTTATTTTAGAAACCTTAGAATGGTTAGAGTTGGAAGGGACCTTAAAGATCTTTTGCCTCCAGAGTGTCTTAGACTAGCATACAGGTCCCATGCAATAGACCTTTTCCTCCAACTGCATTTACTTTCTTGGCCTCTGGCAAGCCTGAACTTTATGTGCTTACCACATGTGGCGTTTTACCTCGAGCAGTGAAACAAGAGGGGCCCATTTCAGAATCTGGATAGTTAATAATGAGCTGCCTCTCAAGGCACAGGTTACTTGTGTGTAACACATATTTTGCATGAGCAGGTTTTGTCTATGCTCTGCCGCAGGAGTGAATCCACCTTGCCTGTGACCCAAAGGCAGCAG
The DNA here is from genome assembly GCA_009867235.2 of Psittacus erithacus. Classification (NCBI taxonomy): domain Eukaryota; kingdom Metazoa; phylum Chordata; class Aves; order Psittaciformes; family Psittacidae; genus Psittacus; species Psittacus erithacus. Next base: position 87,445 of record WYDI02030194.1, read on the forward strand.
CCCCTCTACATTCCATCTTTTCTATTGAAATCCGTTATTTCAAACATTAATTTGTGACAAGTAGACAGTATTGGGTGCTTTTCCTCTTGTTTTCAAAGGCGCTGGGATTTCAGCCCTGGGCACAATTCCCAGTTCTGACAGTTTTCCATGGACTCTGGGGAGTTCACTTGGGATATGGCCCTTTAAGCTGATGAGAGTGGAAGGTATCTTCCAGTGGAAGGCAGAATCATCTCTCAAACTATGAGCCCTTGTCTCCTTTTTGTTTCAGTTGTCAGCATCAAAAACTGAGTTCAGTTTGATACTCATAGCAGTTTGATTCAAGCTGTTCAATTCGAGTAAAATTTAAAAAAAATTAAAAAAGATATAAAATTAGATAAAAATCTATTTTTCCACTTAATAAGTAAAAAATATGCATGGTTTTTGCCTTTTTTTGTTTCATTTTTATGAAAAATGAAGACCCCGTGACGCCTTCAGAATCAGCACAAGAATATCGAACATCAGGTATGAACAAAATGATTGCTGTCAGCAAGCAGAATTGTGCATCAGGAGCTTTAAGATTTACTTAGGCTTCTGCCACTGAACTGTGGCAAATTCAGGCAAGAATTATTTGTCATTTTCCAAAGCGGAATTAGTCTAGAGCTCTGTGGTTTAGAGCCCTTCTAGCTAGAATATGGGAATAACAATTTAGACTATGCCTCAAAGAAGTGAATAGTCTTATTGCGTGCAAAACGTGAGATTTATGGAAATGTATATATAAATATAACATATATATATTTTATATATAAATATAAATATAATGACGTATAAAAATTGTCTTTTTATATTAAGTGTAAAAACTGCATAATTTTGTGAAATACTAGCAAGTGAAGGAGTAGAATGAGGCAATCAGATCAGAAAGTCAGGATTTAACAGTGGAGTAAATCAATAGTAATTGGAAAATTGAGGGAGGGGGTATGTAACCTACATAATAATTCAAGCATTCTTGTCCATTCTGTTCCAAGATATTCCAGAGTACACACTGACCAATGAATTTTGCTGTAAGCATTTTCTAATTGGAGTCCTGCTGCGGGAGGTTGGTTTTGCCTTGCAAGAAGACCAGGATATTAGGCACTTAGCTTTGGCTGTGCTTAAAAACTTAATGGCAAAGCATTCGTTTGATGATCGATACGCAGAGCCGGTAAAGGAACTGTTTGCTTTATTCCTTTTCATTTGCTTGTTCATACAGTCACTAAACATATATGAAACTTCCTTAGCCACTAGTATACACTAATTACTTTCTTCAGGATTATGTTGTATCTTTCATTTTTTAGGCAAAACAAGCACAAATAGCAAACCTGTACATGCCACTCTATGGAATGCTTCTGGATAATATGCCAAGGATTTACATGAAGGATATGTTTCTTTTCAATATCAATACTTCCAATCAGGTAATTCGTGTGATTTTTCAGAACATGGAAACAATCAAACTGAGGTCCGACCCAGTCAATCTGGTGGGAAGAAGTGGCAGTTCATGCTGGTCACAAAACAGCTAACAAAATGCATTTCTGAAAATGCTGACTTGTTTACACCCACAATGTTTAATTTGGAAGGTCTCAATTTGCTAGGGCCCTGGGAGTCTCTACTGCAGGGTGTACAGACTGCGAGTCTGGAACAGACCCAGGATCCTGGCTGTCCTGGGGCTGGAAACTCAAAGTTAGAGGTTTGCAGCCCCAGCCTGTCTTGTAGGTCTGCCTTGGTGCTGAAGGCTGAGGACCCTGTCCTCAGGCAGGTCCCTTGGCAGGTGGCTGGGAGAGCTTTTGTTGTAAAGAAAAACTCCCATCACCCACAGAATCTTTGCAGGGTTACATCATGACCACACAAGCAGTTTTACTTGTATAACAAAGGGACCATGAACTATACCAGGAAGCAGGAGAAGTGCATATAAGTAGCTTTACCTTTACCACCACAGAAAATGTCTGTATAAACCGCACATGTGGAGGAGCATGTTTGTTTATTTCTTACTATATTAGATGTGTTATAATCATAGCCCTGCTTTAAAAATTAGAAACAGATTTCTGATAGGGTGCTGTGTCTGTCAATCCTTCCAGCAAACAAGCCTGTTTCATAGGATCATTGCTAATGGCAGTTAATGGTCCTTTCCCAATGCTGTGCTAGTGTTTAAGAAGCAAACACAGTTAGACTCAATCTGTCCTTTACAACTTCAATTATGAGAGGGTTTCATATTGCAGGTAAATATGTAGCATATTATGGCAAGCCTTTATCTTTTAAGGCTGCCATGTCTAAACAACTGAAAGTAGGTTTTCAAGCTCAGTGCCTAAGAAAAGCCTGTTGGATATGCTATCATTGAGAAAGTTATGGGTGATATCATTTACTATAGTTTCTTCTGTTTCCTTCAAAATACAGGGATCTAGGGATGACTTGAGCACAGCTGGAGGATTTCAGGGCCAGACAGCAATGAAACATGCAAACTCTGTGGACACATCCTTTTCCAAAGATGTTCTGAACTCTATAGCAGGTATTAATGACAGATTGAACACGCACACAGGTAGATTTCTGTGTATCTCAATCCATCATGCTTTCTGCTTAATATTCATGGAGGACATCATTAACCCATTTTATACAATGTTCAGGGAAACATGGTACGCAATGTTTTTCTTCCCTTTGGGTATTTTTGGATTGATTTTTATTTCTCTAGTGAAGCTGCTGCTCTTCCACTGTTTCACTTACTCTCCTGGTTTGGAATGATGATTCAGGCTCTCATGAATATCTGTGCCTGAGTTCATCCTTATAGTCTCTGCCTGACATAAGAATAGTTCCAAGATTTCTCCTGAAAACTTAGTTTTTCCAGTCTTAGTGGAAGGGTAGAAATACAACTTTGTTCACTTCCTCCAAACCCCATTTCAAAATTCAGGGAAGTGCGTGGGCATCTTCCCACTGATTTTTGTGGCTTTAGATCAGACCTTACAGAATGCAGCAGACCATTTTAATTCCATGAATAACAGCAAATTGAATCCTTTTACTTCAACTTGTTGCATGTTTTCAGTACTAAACAACTCATCAATAGCTTTGCTATTGGAAGTTCAAAGCACTGGTATCAACCTAGCATGTGACACATTTTAAGTTTTCCATTTGTCTTACTAGTTTTTGTATCCATAAATGTTTTAGTTTAGCATGTTGCTGTGACTTTCATTTACAGCCTTTTCATCAATAGCTATCTCTGCAGCAAACCATGCTGACTCCAGAGCTTCCTTAGCAAGTCTTGAATCTAACCCAAGTACCAATGAAAAAAACAGTGAGAGAACTGACACGTGTGAAAAGGTACATGTGCAAATGTTGAAAACAGTTACTAGAGGTAAAAACCTATCACTATCCTTAGCAAGGCCTTTTGCTGTCAATTCAACAGATCATGAGACCTTTGTCTTTGATTGGATCAACTCTTCGTTTTGACAAGTTGGATCAAGCTGAAACTAGAAGCCTTCTTATGTGTTTCCTTCACATTATGAAAACCATTTCAGAAGGTAAGAAAATATGCACTCAATGCTTAATTTACTTTGTTGTAAAGTATTGTGAATGCTGAAGCCAAACAAATGCAAAATCAGAATAATGAGTGTATTTTGCAAGCTTTGGGTCAAGTTTAGTTCCCTGTAACAGAAACATAATATATTTTAATATCTTCTTTTAGATGCACTGATTTCCTACTGGTTGCGAGCACCATTCTCAGAAATAACAGACTTTTTCAGCATTTTAGAGTAAGTTCACTTTGTGGATTTTATGTTAAATGATAATGTTCTAAATGACTACTGCAAATAATATTTTTAGGTTTATCCACCTAAGTTGGAATAGGCTGAGATAGGTCTTGTATCTTATCTTCTGAAGTCATGTTGAAACATTATCCTTCAGTATGTTGATCATTTCCAGGAACAGAGAGCATAATGCTGTGTGTATTCCTCCTAAAAGAGATTTTTTGTAGTAGCTTTCCCATTTGGAGTTGAGATTTTGTTCTCTCAAGAAAAGTGTTTCAGCTCTCCAAAACTTGCAGACTATAGGAGAAGCTGTGCAATGTAGGATTCCTTGCTTTTCACATCTACATGGTGATTTGCCCAATCCAGTCTACGCATGTCTGCAGAATTCATGCAGGTAGCTGTTTTCAGAATTTCCTCACTATTTTGTAAGTTAAACACAAGTTGTTTAACTCCAGCTGGTGAAGAAGCAATGCTTTGCAGCCAAGTCTTTGCTTCCTCACCAAGCAGGAATCTTCAACCTTGAAGCAAGGGAACAATGGTGTGGGAAGTGGTTTCACATCTTGTGCAGCCCTAGGCTGTGAATTGCTGCATTCCATTCTGTTTACTAAGAAGTGCATATGCCACAGGTCTCTTCAAAGCACTAAAATTCAGCATATTTTTGTAATTAGGATGCTATTAATAGACAAAAAATGTGTTGTTTTATCTTTCAGGGTTTGTCTGCAAAATTTCAGATATCTAGGAAAACGCAATATTGTAAGGTAATTCTTTGGTTATAGACAGTATGTTACAGTGTTTAAATGTTACTGTATTACATTAGGCTTAAATGAGGTAAACAGTATATCTGTCAGTTTTCTCCTGAAAGCATCAGCCTAACACTCTGAAGCCAATGTATGCTTTATTTTTGCTTTTTTTGCAAACAATGTTATCATGATGTTCTGGACATTTGAGTTCATATGTAGTGTAAAAAATCAATTGCATGTGATGGTATGATAATCGCTATTGCATTTATAATCCAAAGTACCATATTTCAACCATATTTCTGTGCGTATGCCAAAGCAAAGGATTTGACAGCTGTATTTTCCACCCATGTAATGGAAAGAACAGTTTTAATAGGCCTAGATAAATGTTCCACAGTAATTACAAAAAAAAAATCTTCTGTCTTTACCGACTCTCTGAAGAAGTGTGAGATCGTGTTCCAGCTGTGAAATATGAAATGCACACTTTGTCTCAGTTGATGTTTCATTCTTAATGTAATGTTACCGCTGTGAACTTGTCTATATGTCATACTGTGGAAAAGCGAAAGGTCACCAGATGAACCAGTTCATGCTCCATTGCAGGTTTTGTCAGGCCTGTATTTATTCTTCAGAGGCATGGCAAATGAATGTCACGTTCCATAACAGATTAACAGTTATTTTCTCTTAACAGGAAAATTGCTGCTGCTTTTAAGTTTGTTCAGGCCACCCAGAATAATGGAACCCTTAAAGGTTCGAGCTCCTCTGGCCAGGCGTTGGGTCTGCTCTCACAATGGTAATGACTTGCTATTAACTCCTATAAAACCACAAACTATGTTGTCATCCTCCAGCCCTTGTGTACTGTCACAGTGTTGACTGAAAAGAGGGTGATGCAATATGTAGCATATTTCAAAGTCCCCAAAGCCATAAAACCCATAAAAGAATTAAGCCCCTTTAACTTCAACGTGACTTGTAAGCTGTTGTTTTAAGTGTTATGTTCAGAAAAATCTTTACTTACTGTCAATATTGTTAAGTATGGCAGAAACAGTAGCTGATGGTTTCAGCTCAGATTCCTGTTTGAAAGATAATCCACAGTTTTCCCCAACCTGATGGAGTTCATATTCCTGCAGTGCTATGCTTTCATGGAATCTTACTGCTTTAGGGATAAATATCTATGGATACACTTACGGTATTGGGCGATTTGTTCCTCCCCAATAACGTAGGGCTAATCATTTTTACAGACTGTATGTTAATAAGCTGCAGGTGCAGCACATTTAATAATATTTTTGGCCCTTTCAGGGGAAAGTGGGATCCTTTTCACATTAATAATGTGAAACTCTAGAGAGAAGGCAAACTTTTGATGCTGTTCAGCTTGTGGTTGTATCTAAGAGCATGGTGAGAAAGTTGCCCTCCCTCATGAGTTTGGATCATTTATATATAGCTAAAATATGCTATTATAAGCATGTTATCTTCAAATGGAACAAGGGGGAAAAATGTTGCTTTCTCTGCCATAGTTCTTCCTTTGCTCCTCTACTGAGTAGTTTCCAAGAAGCAGCACTGATTTCATTACCCCAGCTGGAACTGACATGCAGCCTTTAGGAGACTGTTGTTTTGTTGCACGTTTGCAGATGAACTAACATGGTGGTAATACAGAAAATAAAGTCACATTTCTGCTATCTTCAGGACCTTCACACTTTACCCTCTCACAGATCACCATTTGTGGCCCAAATGACTGTTTGTCCTGTTGTAATACGGAGCATTTTTTGATCAGGAGTTGAGAGTTGTTGCCAGTGATCATCTCTAACTTCCACTTGTATTTTTGTATTTCGGTTTTCTGAAATGTTCATATGAAACCAGACTTTCCATCCCCCTGCAAAAAAATAACAAACCAAAACAAGCAAAAAACAAACACTACCACGGAAAAACCACCTTGGGATCAAATTTCCACAAGTTCAAACTCCATTAGTTTGCCAGGATATGCATCCAAATTTTTCCACTGTGACCATTCGAAGACTTAATCATGATAACTGGCAAAAGTCTGGGCATCAATTCCATACCTGTGCTGGGAACTTAGTCAGAAATGGCTTCTGTAAAAATAGCCAACATAAAAGAGTGTTTAGCTAGGTAGAGGAAGTAATTCTATCTTAAAATATTTTTGAATTATGCAAAATTAGGAAACAACAAATTTTATTTCTTTTTTATTAAATACAGCTGTATTTTAATAAGTGGCCTGAATTGTGAGATATGTTAAATCTTACTAAATTCTATAGTGGCGAAAAATTCTTTCAAAAAGTATGATGAATACTGGTATTTTATTTCTAAGCTTCTCATTATATATTAATGTGTTTGCCTGCATCAAAGAGGGTTAAGAGATCACACACATAAGCATGCTCATATTTGTACTGTCCCTGTCAGTTTGTCATCATTTTTTCCCCTCATAGAAGCAGTATTAGTTCTTGCTTGAGCAGGATATATTTTTCGTGTACTCTGAGTTGAAAGAACTCGTCTCAGTTTCTCTTCACCCAGAGGTGGTTTTTATAAACATCAGCCAGCTATTTAAGCTGATACTTTTTTTCAGTGCTGAATAAGTGCTTGCCTCCTGTGATCTAAAGAAATCACAGCACATCTGTTTGTTTTGTGTACCCCACTGACTTTCTTCTTCATCTTTGTTTGTCTGAAAAGATTTGCATTTGTTTAACTTAGCCTTTGAAAAATACTAGAGAAAATCCTAACTGACATGGGAAAATTCTGTATAGGGGTGATAGTTTATTCTTTGTTTCTGTTTTTTAATAGTATCTTTTAATTTCAGGGTGCATTCTACTTCTAGTCACGATGGCCACAAGCATCACAGATCTCAAACGTTGCCAATAATCCGTGGCAAAAATGCACTTTCTAACCCTAAACTCTTGCAGATGATAGACAGCAGCACTGCAAGTAAGTACAAAATAAACATTTACTTCCCTCTGGAGTTCTATGGGGGTTTGGATCAGGCTTTATGCAATTAAACCTGTTGTCATGAGTGTCAATGAAAGACAGCCTGAAGCTAAGCCTAAACATAAGTAGAGCTGATGATTCTGCCTTTTTTTTTTTTTTTTAGGTAACTAAGAAATCTGAACTTTAACTTCATCAAAGTTCATTTAGAAACAAAATGAATTACAATAACCTGACATATTTAAATAGCCTTAATGACCAATTTTTTCCCCCTTCCCAGCATCTCTTGCATCTGTGGTTATGTACCTTGCTGTACAAGGAAAAATTCACTGGCTGAATTGTTACATTTATTAGATCTAGGAATGAAAGTGAACTTTTCATGGCCAAAGGCTCTTTAAATTATGAGATTCAAGTCTTCTCTCTCATTTTCCAATTAACTTTCTCTCCTCCTTCGAGGACAAACAGAAACAAAGGAAGAATACATTAACATCCCTGATGCAGCTGGTGAAAGTTGACTCGAATTCCTTCCCCTTAATGATTAGATAGTAGAATTACAGCATCTTTAACTCCACTCAGGAGGTTGTTTGTCATCTTGCCTTTTATATGTTGTAGCCAGCTCCAATGAAACAGACATTGTACAGTATGTAGACACAGAGGCAAACATTGCTACAGAAGTTTCCCTCACAGTCCTTGACCTGTTATGTCTTTACACTCTGAACCACCAGGTATGTTTTGCTGTTTCATTTTCTGCTTGAACTGGTGTCATGTGGGATATGTGGTGGAAGGAAATCCTGGGGGAGCAGGCACACAGAAAACTTGAAATGCCTGAAACAGCAGAATAGGGGAATATGGAATGGCAATGCTCAGTAAAGGTATTTTATGAAGGAATTGACTTGTATGACCCAAACTGAGTAGAAGAATGTAGCTGAAGACCATCCTACCTATCCAGGGCTATGTGCAGCTCTACTCTGCATGAAACTGTCATACATCTACTAGTGTATGACTGTCATGCATCTGAACCGTGTTTATCCCACTAGATTTCAGAGATGTTAGACAAAAGATTTCCTAACTACTTATCATTTGTATAGTCAGCAGGTGGATCCTCTGCCTCCTTAAAAATTGATCTACAAATACTGGCCCAAATGATTTGCTGAAAGTCTCACAGCTACAGTACAGCAGGCAGCTCCTTTTGGATTTAGTGTCTACTTTATGACACCTGAGCCATTAGATCTACTCTGTAGCATTCACAAATAGGAGTAAAGGCATAGGAAAGTGCTGTCCTTGGAAAAACTACAAGTAAAAAGAATCTGCAGCAAGCTGGGAATGCCTCATTGACAGAAATTTTACACCGAAAAAGTATCTTCCTAGGAACACTCTGATGTAAAGTTCAGCAGATCGTTCTGTTTATTCACTTTAATGACCAGAATGTCCTGTCTTGTCTGTGAACTTTCCAGAGGCAGCTCCAGCAATCCGATTGCCAGAATGCATTGATGAAGAAAGTCTTTGACACACACATGCTCTTTTTGCAAATCAACCAGTCAGCAGCTGCTCTCAAGCACATCTTTGCTGCCCTGCGGCTGTTTGTAGGCAAGGTAACTGGTTTCATTCTGTTAGTCTGACCTGTTAATATGTTATAGCAAGTACAGCTTAAGCACAGTTAGGTACTTAGAAGGAGTTCCGGTCTTCACTGTGTTAATGCTCATTCCTGACAAAAATATCTTGATTAAAAGTGAGAAGTTCACACTATCTGAAAAATTCTGTTTTGGAAAATGAAAAATTTACTGGGAAAATGGCACTTGTAAAGTAAATAGATAAGTAATGTCCAGGTCTGTGTTGTCTGGCTATATCATTGGCTTTCATGCTTTCACCACCCGTGGAAGAAAGCTTGAAACCCATGATCTTCGCGGCAGATATATGGGTTGCGAAATCTAGCTAGCAGCGAAGGATTAAGCTGTCCCCAGAGGATCTAGCAGGAGAGTATTCCATACGCATCACCAAAAGTTCATCCAAACTAATGCAGTTTCAGAATCCTTTGTTTTCAGCATAGAAGAGTTTTTAGACAAAAACATGCTTTTGTGTCAAACTGTTTATTTGATTGCATCACATCATAGGTCAGTGATTACAGGCAATTAGACACTTTGTGTCAACCACAAAGGCTGCACAACTGCCAAGTCATAGATGAGATCCTCTTAAAACTAACCAGAATGTAGCACACCGGTAACCATTGGGGCTGGCCTGATCTCCCAGATGTCTCTATCAAATGCAACACTGTAGATCAGTTTAAACCATGTGGCCTCCTCCTGGTTGGTATTTCAGGGAAAAGGAGCAGGAAATCATGTTTCTCCCGGTAGCATAGCCTGAGTGCGTGGGGGAAATACAAAGTAAACCATCCGCAAACTGCTTTAAATTACTTGCCAGACAGTCGGGAACAGAAGAGCCGGATGAGTAAATCTCCAGGATTACCCCTTCATTCAGCCTGTATCTCTCAGGACTGAATTCTCTCTTCAGAGTTCTGTGGGAACAGGGGTCAGGTGTGGTTTCTGCAGCAGAACCTCTCGGGCAGTACTTGAGATCTGTAGCCAAGACCTGTATCTTCCACCTCTCCTCAGGCTTGTCTTCTGTTACACTCACCCTGCTGATAAATAGCAGGTATAGTTTGGAAAGCCATCCTTCATTCTGTGTTGTCTCCTGCTGTTCAGACCCTTGACCCCTGGAAATTTGCTGACTTTGCTAGTGAAAGTGTTTTCTTTCTCCTGAACACCTTTTATAGTAGTGCATAATGCCACACACGCTTTTCCTGGTTAGCTATTCTGCATTCCTTGCAGATAGGCTGCTCTGCTTTTATGCTTGCTGTGTGCCAGCTGCTGTCTGGATTTCCTCTAGGCCAGTTTGTTACATTGCATATGGTGTTTGTATGAAAACCTGTGTGTGGTTTTTACTTAATCTTAATTTGCACATGGGATCATGTTTAGCTGGTAGCCAATTTTTTTCAATAAACCCTAGTGTGAATTAGTATGGGAGAGAGGGTTGTTTTTACTGACAGCTTAACAAAGTATTGACTCAGAATAACTGTACGAAGGCCTGAGAGTAGTGCTAAACACACTTTTTCTTCAATAGTTCCCATCAGCATTCTTCCAAGGACAAGCAGATCTCTGCGGTTCTCTCTGCTATGAAATCTTGAAGTGTTGTAACCATAGGTCACGTTCGACTCAGACAGAGGCATCTGCTCTTCTTTATTTTTTCATGAGAAAGAACTTTGAATTTAACAAGCAGAAATCAATAGTCAGATCCCATCTACAGGTAAGTGAAGCATGTGATCATCAGTATTTAGCCGATACTGGTTTGCTGCATTAGTTTTTGTCATTATTATTTTTATGCATTGTAGCAAGGTAATTTTTTGGAGTCCTCAGGCAAGTCTCTTTGGCAGCTTGATTTTCCTGATGAGTTTGAAGACATTGGTCTGGATTCTCTGCAGTTCTTGGGCTGCTCAGCTCTGTTCCAGGGAGAGATAACAACTGTGAATGTAGCCACATGGCGAGATAAATGGCTATTCTTGATTCACATGCACTGCTTATAGTAGTGAGAACATAGCTGATGAAGGAATTAAACAAAATATGACAGTATAGTTACAGAAATAGAAAGTCCAGTATCAATGCACTTACATTGCAAAATGAGCAATTACAAACATTGGAAAGATTACTCATAGTCCTTGTGTTTGTATATGTTACCTTCTTAAGACAGGTATAAAAGTGAACCTCTGCTAGCCTGGTACATCAAGGCATATTAAAGTAGGGATTAAAAACTATTCAGAAACTTCTGTTTTCTTTGCTAACCGCACCCTGTGTTTGCTCTCCCCGTTCAGCTCATCAAAGCAGTGAGCCAGCTGATAGCGGATGCAGGAATTGGCGGATCTCGTTTTCAACATTCACTTGCAATTATAAATAACTTTGCTAATGGAGACAAGCAGATGAAAGTAAGAAACATTTTTCTTGTCAATCATTACCTCTTGCAAAAGGTCAGCAATTTCAGAGGAGCAAGTGTTCCAGTGAATAAATTTGCTGGCTTTTATTAGTGATGAATGCATTCATAGTGTGCCTTTTTCAGGCAGCCTGAAATTGGTGAAAATGTTTGTGACTCAGAAGCTTAATAACTGAAAATAATTCTTAAGCGAAAAAAAAGTATTTTTTTATTTAAAAATTATATTATTTGTTATTCACTTGCTTATTTTGTTTATTTGCCTGATGTCAGAGAAGGTATCCTATATTGTGACTAATGACACAATTGCAGCTGACAGTTTTTAGTCTACAAACCGTCCCTTATCTTTAAGTCTGTTCAGTAAATGTGTAGCAAAAACATGCACATCTGGGTTTTGTAACAGCTTGCTAACCCCCTGAAACAGGCATTTAGCTCATAGATTAGTTGCCATTGCTATTATATTTGTCTATGATATTATATATCATCTATAGTAAGAGTGTTGAAAAAGATTCCAGTCTTTAATTTTTACAATTCCTGTGAAACATTTGTCAACATGCGTTTTGAATTTTATACTTTGGAAGTAGTTTTCATTCCCTGAAGGTGACTATAGGGTATCTCCACTGAGGTTAGTAATAAAGTTAGTGTAAGCAAATTGGTAGGTAATTGGCATAAGTAATTTGATGTCTTACTTAATAAGGCGCAGTTACAATTGTATTTGCTTTCAAAGTCCAGCTTTGTTTTCCTAGCACAGCAGTCAGTTGCACAGCTTCTGTAACACGCTCATCTCTGTGTGTTGTAGGGAGGGAGAATTTAATTTCATATGACTTTTTCTGGATGTTTTTACTTTTAAACAAAGGGAATGAGGGGGAAAAAAGTCTGAAATTAGAAATATATCTCATTGCCCATCTGAAAAAGAAACTATGGGGCTGAGTTAAATATGTTGAGAACAACTAGTATGAGTAATACAAGGACTCACCTTGCACAGTGTGAGAAGGCCAAGAGCCTGACCATTGTGCTTTATTCCCTGCAGTGAAACATGCTGTGAGTTAAGCAGAACTATCTATAGTGCCTGGTGCTGTTCATCACCTGAATGTGCACAAGAATCCAGTCCTGGATCCACTAAGCAACCAAGGAACAAATGTTTCAGTTTGCTGACTTCAGCAGAGTTGTTGCATACAGACTGGTACAGCTGACTGACTGGGATGTCCTGTAGGTGCCATGACATGACACATCAGTAAAAAAAAGTCAAGTATCTGTGTACACTGTGTATGTAGTGTGGAAATGTGACTCTGCTTCAAAGTCTGCTGTATTAGGGAAGGGAACGAAGGTCTTCCATAAGCAGGACTTCAGCTTGTTCAGGGGCGCTGCATGTGGCTCTTCAGACAGTTTTAGTGATGTATTGCTTATCTTTCCCAAAGAACGTTAATTTCCCAGCAGAGGTGAAGGATCTGACCAAACGCATCAGAACGGTTTTGATGGCCACAGCTCAGATGAAGGAGCATGAGAAGGACCCCGAGATGCTTGTGGATCTGCAGTACAGCCTAGCAAATTCATATGCCAGCACACCTGAGTTACGTAGGACATGGCTTGAAAGCATGGCCAAGATTCATGCAAGAAATGGAGATTTATCAGAGGTAATGAAAATGAATGAATAGGAAATCCATTTGTCTCTAGGCTGAGATGTTCTGATAAAAAAGCTTCTGAAAAACAGACCATAGTAGTGATTTAAGGGAGTCATACAGTGTCTTTCATATACTTGAAAGTGGAGGAAGACAGGTATTTTGAAAAACACCTAGAGAGGTGTTGTTGTCCTTTCCATCAAAATATAAATGGTTGCTGCAAAACTCCAGTGCATAACCCAGGAATATCTTATCTACTCAGTAGTGTTTCTTGAGAAAAACTATGCGTTTACCTAAGACACTTAGTGAAATTAACACTCAAGAAGGGTTTCATCACTTAACCCTTTATTTTCTTAAAAGATTCTATTAATTTTGCCTTCCCTTTTCTGCAGCATGACTTGACAGTGATGAAAGTGTGTTCCATGTCGCATGTATGCTGTAAGTCATACAGTGTACTTCAATATATACATGTATTTTGGTCTCTCATTACAGGCTGCTATGTGCTATATTCATATTGCCGCTCTCATTGCAGAGTACCTGAAAAGAAAGGGTAAGATCAACATATTCAAAACCAACTATGTATTTATAAACATTGTTGTTGAATATAATTTTTGGCTGTCCTGCTTGCCTTATATATAAAGTAGTCTTAAAGCTGCTTGAATTCTTCCCAAATATTTTATTTTTAAAATAGATCATAAATGCTGTTCTTAGCTCTGGAACAGTGACAGTGTATGTTTTGTGTTAAGAGTGTAATTTAAATGTTTAGTGAGCTAGTGCTAAAAGAGAATGCTTCACTTGTTAGTCTCTCATTATTAAATATGCATGTATTAACACATACCAGTAGCAGTATACTAATACCATCTTACACTATCATAGGTTACTGGAAAATGGAAAAGATTTGTACCTCACATATGCTCCTGGAAGATGGTCAAGTCTCTGATAGTAATGTGTTACTAACAACTCACAATGGAGGAAGTGAGTGCTCTAACCATGCCTGTTTATGGGTCAAATAACATTATTAGGGAATCAAATTACTGTTCTCCAATTGATCTGGAAAAATATCTACCAAAGCAAAAATATTTATAGTGCATGTTGATGGCTGTAACAGCAAGCAAGTAATGTTGGAAACATTATATGTTACTTTCCTGATGCTCTTTGGCTGGTTTAGTGGGTTGCTGAGAATGTCTCTGATAAGGGCTTTTTCAGCAAGAGCGCAGCCTGCTCTTCATCGGCAATAGAAGTCCCTCTCAGGTCAATTGGTGTTTAGCATGCAAATCCATGTCTAATTCCAAAGCTGGCAGAGCAGGGGAGCGGAATTAATATCTGGTTATCCATATGTAACTTAGTACAGATAAAGATTTATTTTTTTTTTAATCTGTGATGCTTATTTGAGAAAAAAAACTGCAGTCTTTTATTTATAAATGCATCTATGCCAATGGTTATTTAGCTTATGAAGTGTGTATTTAAAAGTAATTATTAGCATGAGATATTTTAGCAGTTTTCATAAAGAGCAACTTCTTGGGGCAAGGGCAGATATGTGGGAAAGAGAAAACTTAGTTTTGAAAAGACCATAGTTCTCCACTATACCTGGAAGTGTCTGTGGATGAGATGAAAAAATGCGTCCTTTTAGAAGGAAGCTTTCTATGCAGAACAGTAGAGATGGTTCACTAGTGATAAAATGCTTTGCACGAGTAACAGATCACAGGAGGTGGAGCAAAGAACCTTATTTTAAATCTATATTTAAATGATCTTCAAAAGTTGATAGGATGGAGTCCCTGTCTCAATGCGTAAAGGTTAGCTTTTTTAACCTAACCTTTAAACTGAACACAAGTTACGTTAGGAATTCATCACCTCCTCTAACATGTTTACCTTCTCTGTTCAAGACTGGTAGTAAAACCTTCATGGGTCAACCTCTACCTGATCTGTAATGTGCAATGCCTGCGCAAGTTGTTCCTTCTGCAACTGTTGCACTAAGGCCCCAGCTTAGCAAATACTAGATGTAAATTCAGTTTTAATCCTTGTGATCTTTCCCATCAGCAGCTTCTGCCACCGCCCTGAGCTTTCTACAGGACAGTTTTTCACTTAGAGCTGTGATCACCTCGCTGCCATGGTATCCTTGTGTCTGGTAAAGGCACACTGTGCTCCAGAGCAGGCATCTCTCTATCGGGTGCAGCAAGCCCTGGGCAACTGCGCCAGTCTCCTTTAGGAAATCGGATGGGTGGGACAAGTGCAGATCCCAGCATGTAGCATTAAGTGCCTGCAGATCAGGCCAGGAGTTACAGCACTGGTTTTATGAGTATAAATTATCTCACCTCGGTCTGCCTATCAATTCCAGTATGGATGAGCATTGCACATGTAGTTTTGCAAGGGCTGCCAGCACTGTACAGCTAAGGAACCAAAATGCAAAAGAGAGAAAAAGATTGGATCAGGAAAATGTTATAGTTACCTTTTGCCTGGACAAGTGGATTTATATCACAGTGAAAATGTGTAATAGTCTCATAAATTCAGTCAGTTCCATTTGTGCTTCTCATCACTTGGGCTGTGAAAACAGTAACTAATCCAGTCAAATAAGATCAGATCTGTTTTAATTGCATTCAATAGCTTTTTTAATGATCTGGTTATTCACGAATTAATTGACATTGTTATGACTTGCACTTCAAGGCTTGTTTTCCATGGGATGGCCTGCTTTTCTGAGCATTACCCCCAACATTAAAGAAGAAGGCGCAATGAAAGAAGACTCTGGGATGCAAGATACTCCTTATAATGAGGTCAACAGCATTAACATTTATATACTTGTTCTATATTAACAAAAAGTGTTATTTCTAGTGGATGCCTGTGCATGTTACAAGTTATAGTGAGGGTGTACTTCAGGCGATATTAAAAGGCACACAGCTTTTGAGTGAAATGTCATAGCTGTTGTACTAAATAGCAGTGATAGCTGTTTTGCTAACAAGAACATTAAGTACCAGAGCAGGAAATTAGGGAGTCCATGAAGCCCAAACCCATTCTTCTGAATGAGATGTCAAGTATTCAAGTATTTTCATGTTACTGTTATTTCAGGTTTTTTGTCTAAAGAAGAGCTAAGTTGGCAATACCTGATTAAACATTGTGTTACTGAAATAAACCTTAATATAGAAGACACAATATAAAAATTAATAGTGGGTGTGTGCTTTTGCTGCATTACTGTTAATTAAATGCCACCAGCTGTCAAGTGATCTATTTATATTTGTGGGATTGCAGAATATTCTTGTGGAGCAGCTGGAGTTGTGTGTTGAATACCTGTGGAAGTCTGAGAGATATGAGCTTATTGCTGAGGTTAACAAGCCTATCATTGCTGTTTTTGAAAAGCAGAGGGACTTTAAAGTAAGTTGATTTATATATTTATATTTTTTAATTCTCTTAAGAGAGCAGTGAAGATAATTTTTAGGGGAAAAAAAAGTGCTTTTTTTAAAAGGAATCTCTTTTTTTCCTTCATGTCTGTAATTTCTCCTTTTAATTCTTTATGCTGTGAATAAATAAAAAAACCCCTCTGGTATCTTACTTCCCTCTTTTCAGCATCAATACAATGTATCTACAAAAAATTTTCAAACAAACCTCTTGTATTACCCAGCAGATGTGAATTTTTGCATGTGTTTTTAAACCAAAAGCACATTTCCATTGTATTTAGTTTTAGAAAGTACTTAAAAATTGTCCAGTCTCTTCACAGTTCCAGGATTTTTTTCTTTTATTTACTTGGCAATCTCAATATATAATGAATAACCAGACAATAATCTCATTTACTGATTTTCTGGTTTTAAATTATAGTAAAAGCAATGAGATAGGTAGCAATAAGCTGTATGCTTAGGAAGCAGGTCTTGAAGAAAATTTAACTCTACTCTAGCTAAAATCAGCACACTTAGCTGAAATTTTGATTCACTATCCTGAGAAAGTGCTCTTTAGTGGTAATTGTGGATAGCATGCCTTTGCATGGGGTTGGGTGCTGATTGGAACTGTTGATACCCTGCTGTCACCTGCACAGAGTACTCGGGTTCTCTGACCTCTTAGTAGGACTCTGCTACTGTCTGGTGGTGGGATGCTTGTTTTCCTGTGTGACCCTAGACACAAAGACACCCACTGCCACAAAACTGCTCAGAAGATGAAAGAAACCTTGAAATGACTGTTAATAAGGTTAAACTATTCCTTGAGCATGTACAGCCATCTTTGCAAAGGTTTGGGAATCCAGTTAAGGCAAGCCATGCTTGTACAGAACTATAGTAGTATTTCCCGAAGTATTTGCATGCTCTCACTTCCCCCCCTCTCCTCCCTGTCTCCTAATGTAGAGGCTGTCTGATTTGTACTATGACATCCACCGCTCATACCTGAAGGTTGCAGAAGTAGTGAACTCTGAGAAACGTCTCTTTGGGCGATATTACCGTGTTGCATTTTATGGGCAGGTAAGTCAATTTGTGTTCTTTTGTCTCCACACATTCCCAGATTTCAGCATGTTCTGGTAATCCTGATGTATTTTCAAGAAGCTAAACCAGAGAAACACTTGGCAGTGAATCATGGGGTAGGAAGTGCCTCCTGGGTCAGACTCCAAGCAGGATTTTACTCAGAAAAGAGAGCACTCAGTTGCATATGTGTAAACTGCTGCTATGGACTTATTGGTGTGTCGGAGAACAGACTTGTACATCAGCTTTAGTTCTTGACTTCATCAAGCAAAACTGAGACTGAGGGAGGGCAGGGTGTTTTCTGAGTAAAATTTATATAAAACCAAGTAAGACATCTTTGATTGATCTATGGTTCCCTTCTATAACAGATGTTCAGCAGAGCAGAATGCAGTAGATGTTTTGTTGTGTTTCTCGCTGACTCTGGCTTCTGCTTTCAGGCCACCTCTGATTCTGTGCAGTGTACTGTAGAGTAGTTTTATTCCCTCTGCTGTGCTTCAGCATCCTCAAAGCATTATTTTGTGCTTTCTCCTACTACAGACCAGTGTAGCAACCCAGCATGTTCCTTTAAGACTTGGTTTTGGCAAGCATACTATTTCCTTTACTCTTAAAAAAAAAAAAAGAAAAAGTAAAACAATAAGGTGTGTAAAAAACGGATTGATGTGAATCACTCTGCTTGCTAATTAGATTTTAATGCAGAAATTTACTCTTTTCTCCTTTTGATCTTATTCAAGGCTGTGGTAAGTCTGGTTCTTTTGCATGTTTTGTTTAATTCTCTTCTCACACATCCTCCATCCCTCCCTGTACCGTCACTTAACATTAACTTCCTGTGCTCTCGATTCTTTGGTTTGTGGCAGATGAAATAACATTGTTTCATTCGTTGTTGCATCCTGCAAACTAACTTTTGTTTGTTCAGTTACCTGAATTACCAAGCTGTGTCTGTTGCCCTGTTATGTGCGTGCCCTGGGGCCCAATGCTGCATCATCTCATCTCAGTGGAAGTTTTTCTCTCAGCTTCGCTGGGAGCAGGATTGGACCCCTTCATTCTCTGTTGAAAAACTCAGTGTACCATTAATGCTGTTTGAATGCAAACCTGCTTTCCTGGCCTGTGCAGCAGCTCCAAAGAGAAAAGCTGCTGTGTCAGTATGATCTATGGCAATGGTAACTGCAGCACTCTGGGCAGGGTACAGCCATGTTCCTGGTATTCCCTTGTAGGAACAAGCAAATTGGGAGTCGGAGACAAACGGCAAGTCCTGGCTCTTCATACAGATTAGCAAAGCTGAACTTACCAAATTCAAGGAGAAAGCAAGTTGCACTGAGGAAGAGTAGAGTTTTCCTTATGCCTGACCTTCCTCAAAATAGGGGCAGCAGTGTGGGAAACAGGACTCTTCTACTTGCAGCTTCTTGCCAGAGCTCTTCCGGGGACAGCTACTTGTAAGTGGGTAATGTAGCTGCAGCAGTTCTGCTGAACTGGGTTAAAATCTCTGTTACAGTGCAATGACTTTTCAGCTGCCAGTGCCACAAGGGCAACTTCATTTAAACAGCTTTCATGCTTCAGAGCATATGACTTTTTCATAGCTGCATGTTGCTCAGTCTGGTCCATTCCCTGGTGCCTCCAGACACTGAGCTCTAAATGCAAGCAAGTACGGCTTCCTCCTTTCCTTTTGCAGGAGAGATGTTATGTGGTAGAAAGTGATG
This sequence comes from Psittacus erithacus, assembly GCA_009867235.2. Classification (NCBI taxonomy): domain Eukaryota; kingdom Metazoa; phylum Chordata; class Aves; order Psittaciformes; family Psittacidae; genus Psittacus; species Psittacus erithacus. The sequence goes on from WYDI02030194.1 coordinate 106,568, forward strand.
CTGCTCTGTATTGCTCCTTGCAGAGGCATAGTGACAAAAGTACATGACAAAGTGCAAATAATTAAAGGTAGATCATTCCTATGAGCGTCACTTGTGCCTCAGTTACCAAGGAAAATAGGAGTGGGTGTGCAAAACTGATTAAGGAGGGCTTACCAATATGCAAAGGACCATGGCAGGTATGGGAACTACAGATGAAGCCTGGCATGAAAGGAGAGACAGAGAGAACAGTCTGTTCCCATATACCAACTGTGCCTGCATATTTTTCCCTGAGGAAGGTTTCTTCTCTGCATTTCTCTCAGTCCCTTTTTCTCATGGTCCACTTGCTTCCATTTTGGCTGTGCAGATGGGAAGGTATGGGGCCTTTTGGTACTTCAGTTGCCAAGAGTATTGCAGGTCTCCATGCTGAAAGCAGTATCAATACCCCATCCATTTAAAACATTAAAAGCATTTTTTGTGCTTCTGGCAGACTTTGCACACTTCCTTCCAAAAGCCAACAGTTGCAGGTTTTACTGGTATTTACTAGTAGTATTACACTAGTATTATTTACTAGTATTACACCTGTAATGCAACACAAACTGCTCTGCTTAGGCCGCTACAGAGGCAATGCCACAAAAGGAAACTTGGTATGCAGGTATGGGATGCTTGGTATGCAGGTATGGAATTCCTTTCAGTCTTGCACATACACTGTTCTATAAAACACCTGTGGTCTGACACACGCGTTAAAATGTATTATTACGCATATGCATTTATTAATTATACATTTTTATAAATTATATCAATAATAAATATATACATATATATGTTTTGTAAAAATGGAACGCTGCTGTTCCTTAACTGAAAAAAAAACAAACCTGCAGAGAAAGCAGATTAAAGGACAAAAGAATAATGCAAATACTGTTTGCAGGAAGAATTTTGAGGGCTCTTAGTAGAAAAAGAGAATCTGCAGCTGCACCTGTGTTGTGGTTTAAGCTTAGTCGTAAATTAGACAAAGCATGTAGCCTGCTTGTTTTCCCCCCACAGCCTGTCCTTCC
>WYDI02030195.1:0-32456 GCA_009867235.2 Psittacus erithacus
TCCTTGGTCAGTGTAAACATTCTAAGCAGTAGCTAAAAACATCAGTGTTATCAGCACTGTTCCCAGACTGAAAGTCAAAAACACGGTGCTGCACCAGCTACTAAGAAGGAGGAAAATGACTGCTACTGCTGAACCCAGGACAGTATCCACCCCTTATTCCATACCATTCATGTCATGCTCAGATCCCGCATTTTCAATATACCATCACTCATATTTATATATACATATAGTGCATGGACCAGTGTTGAGCTCCATCTCTTATAACAGTCTTTCAGAGCAGAAGTGGCTGTGTGCAGTGTTCACGCTCGTGAATAACCTGGGCAATATTGTCCACTGGTCAGTCCACCCCTCAATCATAAGTCCATCTGTATGTTGCATCGCTGCCCTGAGGGGCTGAAGTGTCATGGGCCCACCAGGCTCAAAATAATTCACACCCCCCCCAACAGTTTCTGCAGCTTGTCACTGGGGACTCCATTCAGCTGCCTTCCATCTCCAATGCTTCCAAAGCACTGGAGGGGCCCAGTGGACTAGGTACTCTGCCATACTGTCCCACACAGCCTGCCAGTCATGGCTGTCCAGCCTTGGGGAAAATCTCTTGATCCTCCTATAACATTGTCCAACCCCAGACAAGGCCCAAACCTGACTCTGCTCAACTCTCGAAATCAGACAAAATGGTCGTGGGTAGAACACACTCTGTATGTGTGCCAGCATGCTGATCCCCATCACAATCTTTCTAAGCAGTAGCTAAAAACATCGGTGTTATCAGCACTGTTCCCAGGCCGAAAGTCAAAAACACAGTGCTGTGCCAGCTACTAAGAAGGAGAAAAAATGACTGCTACTGCAGAACCTAGGACAAAAGGTTTGACTTTACCAGTGAATTGATCTATAAAAATACAGTGTTTTCTAAACAGTCAACAACAGTATTTAATATAACTAGAACAGCTGCAAAATACTTCTCCTTAGGTTTGTCCTGGGTTCAGCAGGTGTCCTGTCTCTGCTTCCTCCCAGCTCCTCTCTGCCTCCTCCCAGGGCAGAGCATGAGACTCAGAAAGTCCTTGGTCAGTGTAAACATTCTAAGCAGTAGCTAAAAACATCGGTGTTATCAGCACTGTTCCCAGACCGAAAGTCAGAAACACAGCACTGCATCAGCTACTAAGAAGGAGAAAAATGACTGCTACTGCTGAACCCGGGACAGATTACATATCCTAATCAAACATCTTTTGTATTTTGATGCGTTTTCTGATTTCTTACTTTTTTCTGATTTGGGTTTTTTTGTTTGTTTTCTGTCTTGGCAAATAATTACAGAAACCTAGTTGGTGCAACTGTGTATGTGGCATCAGGTGCAGGGGCAGTCTTAATACCGAAACTATTTCTCCTTCTTACCCTAAAGAAAGAAACAAACCAGGATTTTCATATCTATAGTTTTATATCAACTCAATTGTATATTTTTCCTGTTTCTCATATGCACTTCCCTTATTTATTTTCAGATTTATAATACAGTGATTTCATTTTTTCTCCCTTCTAGGTTCAAAGAAAGCCGTAAAGATGATATTTGGCTTGTAGATGTGAGTATATGAGAAAAATGGGAATACTTGCTAGTGGAAAGCAAACCACAAAATGTACAGTGCTACACTGTCTGTAGTAAAGCTGCTCTATCATTTGGAAAATCATTTGTACATGGTGCAGAAAAATTACATGACAGTAATTCTTCTGACAGGATGGGTAAACTGTGTTTGTATTGTTCAGGATGAAGCAGGAATTATACTGAGTACTGGGTGCAGTCAGGCTCCATCCTATATTTTACTGTCTTTTAAAAAGGAAAGCAGATTACCTAGCACTTACAGCCAGGAGGTGATAACCTCTGTTCAGAATTTTTACAGTTCCATTCTCTAGTTATACCAACTGATTTGTGTTCTAGACATTTGTATGCTAGCACTATAACATCAAATATACAAGGAACTTCTTTTACTTCTCTAATATATTTGAAAAGATTCAGTGCTCCTTATTTCAGAAGCAGGAAGTTACTAGAAAGATTGAGAATGTTTGGAAATGAGATAAAATTCTTTTCAGCTCAGATAGGAGCTGAAATTCCCAAATTGTCTGATTCAGTTTTGAGATTTCTGGGTCAGAAAACCTATGTATGCTAATTCAGAATTAATCAGAACTGTATAGAAAAACAAAATCCAACTTTGTCAGGTTGTGACCTGATCTTGTTACACCAAAACATTGATATCTTCCCAATTAATTTCACTGAGGTTTTGCAGCAAGACATAGTCAGAAAGATTAAATGAATTCTTTGAGTTTTGCTTGGCTGTGAGAAAGCAGATTGATTTTGCAGTGTGCTTATATAAAAGTGGTTGCTGAAGAATAGAAATCCAGAGGGCAGCTTGGGGAAGTGTGTATACATATATATGTATAGTGTTTCCTTTGGAAGAATAGTGTTCCCCTGTTGGCAAATAAATTCATATTCCTGTATTGATTGATTACATAATATTTTTTAAAAAAGATAAAATATTTGCAATAAATTTTTTTAAAAAAATATGTTACTTCAAAATTCTGTTTTTAAATGAGAAAGAATAGGACAGCAATTGAATGTATTCTTTTCAAACTTGTCTTTTGTATGAAAAGTAGCCCCAAATCAGAACAGCTCTATTTGTCTCTCCAGCTTTGTCATTAACTTGCGGTTTTATAAAGACACATAAGAACACCATGACTGGAAAATAATCCTTGCTAATGTATTTGGCAGTTAATCATAGAGTCACCTTCTCTTAATTATTTATCTTAATTAACTTTTTTTTGCTCTTTTTTTTCCTCTTTTCTTCTTTAAATGTATTTGCTTCTCAGTTTTACGCACCTTGGTGTGGCCACTGCAAGAAACTGGAGCCTGTGTGGAATGAAGTGGGTATAGAAATGAGAAACATGGGCTCTCCAGTAAAAGTTGGGAAGATGGATGCAACTTCCTTTTCTAGTAAGCATGGTTTGATAAGGAGTAATTTCATTACACCTTCTGTTTTGATACTGTTCTCACTTTTTTTCTTTAAGTCATTTTTCTTTTCTGTATTGTAGAGAACAGTTTCCTGATCTTTTTCTCTCTAAAAGTGACAATGTGCTGTAGTGTGCGTTTATCACACTTCTGTCTGCTTGTGTGGGAAATTCTTTTTGACAATGTGAAGGTAAACGCTTTTGAAAGATCTGCTTCTGATATGCTTCTTAAAGTACTGTTATACAGGCATCTTTATGTGGTGTGTCTCTTGACAACATCCAATTTTAGGTTCCCTGTATTACTGTTGAAGTGCTTGTGTTCTTGCTATTATTCTTTCCAGGTAATTATCCCTTAAGATGTTACACCAAAAGCCTGCTTAAATCACTGAAGTCATTACATCAGTGTTAGGCCAATTTCACCCCATGTTTTTCTCTATCTGTCTTCTTGAAGAACCAATTTCAGCTATTTTAATGCTTTCTTCTTTGATGATGCCTTTCATATGTACTGACCTTTGCAGGGAAAAGCCAAAACGTTAGGTATTCAGATAAGTGGTTTGGGTAGACATAAGAGGATTGTTGCATTCTTAACTTCATTTTCTTAGTTTTAGCATGCTTTTTTATTGTTATTTCATTTATATCTATGTTAAACCAAGAGGGTGTTTAAGAGGGAAGGCGCAGGGGAGCAGTGTGGCCCAAGTAAGATCTGTGTGTAGTAAAACTTGGTTATTACAGGTAATGTTTTTAGTTAATATGCATTAAAACTGATTCTTCAGGATTTTTATATTTGCATAAATATTATGCAAAATGCTTTTTTTTCCCAGTGATACTCCAGTTCTTCTGTGACTATATGTAGCAGAGTTTGGTCTTTTGAGATAAGATTGATCTTTTCTTAGACACCAATTTGTTGTATGTAGCTTTTCTGTAAAACAACAGAAGTTTTACCTCATGTTTCATCTTAAAGATACACATTTGCTAAAGAAAAATTAGTCTTGATAATTAAAAATAGCAAGACTATGCAACCAGATAACTTCAAAATTGGAAATAGATTTGGTGGATCTCTATCATTCCAGTCATATATATATATAAAATTCTAAATCATGTAAATTGTATAAACTCTTACCCTGAAACATTTGCATGTTTCAGCCTGATAGTAAATTTTTGTGTTTTATACATGGAATAGAAGTGGCACTTTGTTTTTGCTCTAAAATTCACGTTTGCATATTGAAAAATTACTAAAACCTGCAAAGATTCGTTTGTGCCATGGACATGTTTTTCTTCTCAGATTTGTTACCAGTTTTATGAAGAATAGAGTCGAGTAATTTTTTTGAAATAGTTTCATGCTTTTATTTCCGAACTGGAGATTTTACATCTGAATATGAAAACCTCAGTCAACTCTGCTTAATGTCTTCCCTGTCTAAAGATTCTCTGAAATCAGTTAATAATTCAGTCTTGAGAATATCAGAAGGAAGTGCAGCTGGGCACACACACAGCTAGGAAGGAACTTGAATGGTTGACTTGGCATAGTTTATGTTCCTAATATGAATGTGAAGTAGTGTGAAAAATCTGAACTTTGGGTAGCTTGTCATCAGTGTTGAGATCACAGCTGAACATGTAAAGCATCCAGTAAGTGTTGCCTGTGGTAGCTGTGTGGAAGGAGGATACAGCAGTTACATCAACAGAACAGTCACCTGGTGTGGTATCTGTTGAATTTTCACAGGGGTTAGCCTCAGAAGTCCGCCGAATGTGATCAAAAAAGAATGTAATTGCTCCTGTTTGCCTTTGTAGGCAAACATGTATGCATTCTTCATATAAGGAAGAGGAGGTGATGATGTAAATGTCGCTTCCATGATGTTGAGAGGATTTTAGTAATCTCCATGACTGGGATGTTTAAAAAAAATATATTAAAAATATGTATTTTGAGATCTCCTGACTCTGCTTAAGAGATGTACAAGTACATACTAACTGTCTGTTGACAGCTCTTGTGATTGCACGTTCTAATACACATAATTCATTCTTGTACTGCTATGAGGGAAAAGGATCAGAATCAAATCAGTCCTAATACACATATTTCTTAGATCGGTCTCCTTTGATTAAGATGCCGGAAGGTGACCTGCTAGTTTAAATTGTAGTTCTGTGCAATTAGGATTTTCACCCAACCTTGGGGTTACAATTTCTAAACTGTTATTCAAAGCCTGCACCTAAGGTCTCCCACGTGTGCTGCTCTGACATGTGGTTGTTAGCTTTAGAATGTTTATACTAAAAGTACTGAATCTTGGTGCATTTTGAATATAAGGGGTATTTTTCAGTAGGAATTGCACAGGCATTGTCAGAATTTTAGATTTGCTGAAATTTTTTTTAGCCTTTTTTGAGGACTACTTAGCTTAACTTTTGGAAAACACTGGGTAGTGGAGTTTAAGGTGGCAGTTGCTATGATCACAACTGGAAGGGCAGTTGCAAGTGGTACTGTAATTAGTAGGAGCAAGATACAAGGTTTTAAACATGAGGTGGGAAAAAAAGTTCTGGAATTGTCTTTTTGCCACTTTAATAAGCAGCAGGTAAGTAACTGAACGTTTAGAAAGAGTCTTATTTCTGGTGAAGTGGATGACTGTAGACATTTACCTCTGCAGAATTTGCTTCAAAACCGGACATTTTTGTAACTACTACTGCTGCAATTTTGTTTTACCCATTACTGTAGCATGTAAGTAGTTGTCTTTCTATTTCTTTTAAGCATTAGTATTTACAACTGTACATCCATGATGCTTAATTTTTGTCTCTGATGCTACTTGTATGTGTATCTTAAACGCATATTACCTTCAAGTGAAAAGTGACCAGGCATGTCTAGAGGATTCTCATGCAATTTGAGATATTAATTGAGACCCTGTGCTGGTACTCTGCAGTACCTCTGAAGGAGGTCCGAAATTTAATAAGGTAATGTCATAACAACAGCTTCTTGAAAGCACATAAAATAATTCCTGCTGAACTAAGTGGTAGGTTTTTCATTTATTTATGCGGCTTCAATGCTAAATTATGTTTAAAGGTTAAGGTGCGAGAGCAAGAAAGCCTTGGTTTACTTTGGCATTAACACGTTTCTTTCAGGTATTGCATCTGAATTTGGAGTGCGAGGCTATCCAACAATTAAGCTGTAAGTTGATGCTTCCCATTGAATTTCTAACAGTTACCTCTCCTATCACTGATTTCATGACAGTAAAAAACCTACTCCTCTTGGCTTAAAAAATAGTAATGAAAAAAAGCAAACCGCATAAAAGCCCCCAGAACAAAACCACCCACGCAAAATACTCCACCATGTCAATGTAACATCATCTTTGTTTTCTGCTAAACTCCTTTGCTTTGAAATTCAGCAATCTGAGTCAAGCATCTTATTTAGAAACAGAATTCTTAAAGGCAGGTTGGCAAATTTGAAATTCATTTAACTGCTGTTTGCTGCTCACATTTTAAACAGTGGGTGTATATAAATATATATTTCAAATATATGTTTGCTTATATATATTATATGTATACAATTATTAAGAGGAATTTCATGCACTGGTTGATTTTACATCTTTAGAGTGATTCAGGCAGCAAGTGCATACCTGAGGCTTCCTGTTAACTTTTACTAAGTTGCTGATTGCATTTTCTTATTTTTAATTACCTCTCTTCTCTTCAGTGTACCTGAAAATCTTAAGTAAATTATAGTAGTGATTACTGCATAGGGTGAAGTGTGAGAGCAGTTGTTTGACGAGAGAAGTATATGTAGATTTTTTTAATTCATGTATTTAAAAACAAAACAAAAAGCAAAACAAAATTAGTGAAGGACAAAATTTATATTAAAATATCAGTCCATAATAATACCATATATATTCTTGCTTGTAACACATACATTCCAGCACAAGGTAATATTAAATAAAGACTTAATTTTGAGTACTTTTTGCTATTAACATAGTGGGTTTGCTACCAAGTTTTTATTTAAGGAAATACTATTCATAATATAGAATAAATCTTGTCAAGTTAGGTTTTTTTTAAAAAAGCAGCAGGGATGTTTAGCTTTTTAATATTTAAGGATGAAAAACTTTGCTGTCATACAGAAGCATAGAAAATTCGAATTATTTTTTTTTCCTATGAATTTCCTGGATTCAAAGAAAACCTGTTAGAATTAGTAAAACTTACTTGAATATTCTTATGATGCAAGTGTGCTACATCCTCTGTCAGCAGAGTACAATAAATCGACCTACACTTCATAAAAGCTTAATTTAATACATAAATTCAGAAAGTTTTGCAGATAATTTGGTACTTTTCAATTATTAAAAAAAAAAAAAAAGAAAAAAGGATTAAAGACGCTTATATGCTTGTCTTTTACAAGGCCAATTCCTGAGTGCTATAAGTGCTGAATGTTTGGGATTTGGTTGGGTGTGGGGTTTTATTTTTTTGTGGTCACAAGCAATGTTCCAGATGATCTGTGTGTTTACAAAGTAAATGAATGCTGTGCACTAAAGAAAAGTAATTGTAAAAGAATGTCAATTATTTTCAGAAGTCAGTAAATCAGATATCGTGTAATTAAGTTTTACTTCATAATTGTGCTGTGTTGCATCGAGTTTTATATTTGCTGACCTTTTATTTTATCTGACTGTGAAAAATTACCTTGCTTACTGCTTTCTGAAGGGTGACTGTAATAAACGTGAACACTGAGTAATTCTACATGTGCAAGTATAGTTAGGTTGATTTCAGTTCCATTCTTGTGTTTCCTGTTTTATCTAGCTTAAAAGGTGACTTGGCATACAACTACAGGGGACCTAGAACCAAAGATGATATAATTGAATTTGCTAATAGGGTGGCAGGGTAAGTATACTCTTCTTTGATTCAAAGTGTACTTTTGATCTTGTGACTTAAAACGTAGGATTTTGAGCTGGGCCAAAAATTACATCTACTTTAAAAAGAATGAGATTGACATGAAGTTAAAACCAGTATGCATTATACATGCAGTTTCTTGTGAGGTTGTTGGTGAGTGGCATGGAGAAAGTAAGTAGAGTCTGGCTAGTCTTCATCCCTTCTTTACAGTGCAGTAACTGAGGGCTTTTCCAAGCAGTGGAAACGGAAGAAATTAAACTCATGGAAGCCAGAAACAAGAATACTGACCTAAATGCTGGCTGATAGATAGATGTCATTGCTAAGACAGACTCTGTTTAATACTGAAAAGTTATCTTAGAAATATCAGCTTAATATATGCTTATGTATCTGAGAAGTTGCAACAATTGGCAGTATAAGGAAATTGCTTTTACAGGATTGTTCGCAACCAACCTTGTTGGCTTTTTCTTCCTTCCCTGCAATAGTCTGTGGCTTTAATATGTTATAGACCATAATCTTCAGGAAGAAAAAAGAATCACATTTCTTTCCTTCATTCTTAAATATAATTAAGAAGCATTTATATAGGTACATGATATTAATTATTGTTCAGAATTCTGTAGTTTAGGAATATTGGTGATCTCTAAGAATTTTGTAGGATTATGTATTTCCAAGACCACGTTTTCTGTCTGCTGTGCTTAGAATTTTCTCTCTCAAATTGTGGCTGTGAAGACCTTATCGTGGCCTTTCAGTATATAAAGGGGGCTTATAAGAAAGATGGAGAGAGACTTTTTATTACGGCCTGTACTGACAGGACAAGGGATGATGGTTTTGAATTGAAAGAGAGTACATTCAGATTGGAAATGAAGATGAAATTCTTTACTGTGAGTGGTGAGACACTGGAGCACAGAGAAGTTCTGGCTGCCCCATCCCTTGAAGTGTTCAAGGCCAGGTTGGATGGGACTTTGAGCAACCTGGCCTAGTGGAAGTTGTCCCTGCTCGTGGTAGGGGGGAGTTGGAACTAGGTGATTTTTAAGGTCCTTTCCAACACAGTCTGTGATCTTATGACTAGTAAATGGTGTGCATGTTTACATCATAGCAGCATTTTTTACTAAGATATTAATTTCGTATTTAGGTGTGCTATTTGAGAAACATAACAAAATTTGGGGGGGGAGTGGTGGGGGAGCGTGGTGTGATTTTTAGTTTGGGGTTGGGTTTTTTTTTGAGTTTTTTTTGGTTGGTTGGTTGGTTCTGAGGTTTTTTGGGTTTTTTTTAGTTCAAACTGAAATAATAAATTGGGAAATCTAGTTTTTTTAAAAAATAAAAAAAACCCCTTATGGTATTTTCATGGGGGGGGGGTCTTATTTCTCTGGGCTTTGCACCTTAGAAACTGATTTTGTTCTTTCTTTTTCCTTCCTCCTAGACCTCTTATCAGGCCACTTCCTAGCCAGCATATGTTTGACCACGTGCAAAAGAGACATCATGTACTTTTTGTGTATGTTGGTGGTGAATCTCCTTTAAAGGTTTGAAGCTTGACTGAATAAAGTTACTTCTTTTGACTATTCACAGATGTAGTTTAAAGTATCTTCTGGTAGACTGAAGTGCATGCTTGTAATATGCACAATTTTTTAATTTTTATTGAAGTGTTTTTACAATCTTGTGTCATAACCATATTTTCTAACTACTCTTTGAAGATAAGGTATGTTATGAAACTTCTTTTGCTTGTATTTTTGCAGGAAAAATACATTGAAGTTGCTTCAGAACTAATAGTTTATACATACTTTTTTTCTGCTTCAGAAGATGTGCTGCCTGAGGTAAGCTGTTTCAGTTCCTGCTATTTCTACAGAAATGGGGTAGTTCTCCTCGCATGTAATTTTGCTGTTTTGATGGCATAGAACTGGCTTTTAAGTTGTGAATGCTCCATCCAAGTTGTGAATGCTCCATTGCTGGCAGTGTTCAAGGCCAGGTTGTACAGAGCCTTTGGTGACATGGTTTAGGGGGAGATGTTCCTGCCCATGGCAGGGGGGCTGGAACTAGATGATCTTTAAGTCCTTTCCAACCCTAACCATTCTATGATTCTATGATTTGCCTGTGATACATTTCAAGCTAATTACACTGAAACATTTAATTTTTGAGTCTATATTGGGAAAGAGTACAAAACAAGTTCCAGTCTGTCATTGCTTTGTATTGGCCAAATTACTTTCTTGGTCATATTAATGAAAATAAACAGCAGATATACAGAACTCAACATGGACTGTATGACCTGCTCAAGAAGGTAGATACTTGATTTTTTTAGCCAATGTAAAGCTGTTGTTGCTCCCAAGTTCTTTCACAAACCACTTTTTATAACTAGTTCGGGGGTCTGTGGCATCGGGTACCACTGGGTACCCTAATAATCAGAGAAGTAAGTGAAAAGGTAAGTTATTTTCACCTTGTACAGTACAGCTGATCGTAACATTAGTTTACCAAGGGCTTGACTGATCCACCCAGTCTGCTGCTACAGAATTCTCATGTGGCATATTGAAGCAAAATAAAGAGGCTTTTTGATTTATTGCTGTCTCCAAGTGGGACCTAACTACTCCAGGGCTGGTAACGCATAACTTTGACATTAGTTTGGTATTAGCAGGGTAAGAACCAGAATAATGTATTTTTTTAGGCACATGCATTTTCCATCATCATAGATAGAACTGGCCTCATTATAAATTCTGTATTGTTCAATTTCCAGAAATCTTGTATCAAAAGCTAGCTAAATTGCTGTTTGCATTGCAGTCCCAGCTAAGCAACAAAAGTACTGTTCACTGATCTAATGGAAAGAGTGTAAAAGGCTGGAACAATTTGAGATCCTGTGATCACAGGAATGTAAGCAGTGAGCTGTTTTTCCCACCAAATGTGATTTCCCACAAATACCATTTAATCTGAACTAGTGATGGTATGCAATATCTTAGGGAGAGAAGCAAAAATCTTAGGAAGTTAGTGGTTGCTAGTTGTAATTAGGCTTTGCATGACAGTATTCACTACTGGGCTTTGTTTTGTCACCTTAGGTAACCTTGCTTCAAGCTTCAGGTATCTTTTACAAGCCGTAAGCTGCACATAGTCCTGCTTCACCCTTTAAGGAGGCTAAACTGTGTTTTTGGCAAATAAGAGAATGAAGTGTCATCTAGAGTTACCACCTTTTTGCTTATTCATATGACCTGTTACATTAGAAACCTACTGCTTTTACATTTATTTCCAAGAAGGATAATGCAGAATGATTACAGAAGGCATGTCATTTGGAAAAGCAGTTATGATACTGTTCATGTATTTTTCCAAATGTATCAGAAAATTAGACAATTTAGCCAACATCATTGTCAAAACTCAGCTCATGATGCAGTCTTTTCTTAACTGCAAATGCTATTAGAATTTTAACTTAGGATGGTCGCAAGCAGTACAGAACGGGTGCAGCATGTCTTCTCTGGCAGTTATTGAAAACATGAGCTGAGTAAGATTAAATTCCAAGGGAAAAGTTTCTACACATTGTATTTCTGATTTTTTTTTTTTTTATGTTGCTAACCATCGTAGCTACTGTATTGCAGGCATTCATTGTTCTGTTTGCCTAAATTAGGGCAATTTGCAGCCTTGTCTGCTAAAGCTGTGTCTATATTCCTGTCATTCTGAACCACAGAACATATCCCAGTTTTAGTGGGACATGTAATCAGTGTTACTAGTTTACTCTGCAGTATTGACTGTCCAGTTAGTAGAAGTAACAATGTGATGTATATGCTGACAACAGCACAAATTGGGAACAACAGGCATGATTGATAAAACCCTCAAGTTATGATCTCCTATCTAAAGCTCATGTCCAGCATGCTACTGTAGATACTAGTAAAAGCCATGCTTCATTTAAACTTTGTGAGACCTACCTCTCAAAGATATGTTTATGTTGAGTTACTTTTTAATATACACAAGCTGATTAATTTATTTTAGTAAATGCAGACAGAAAACATTTAAATGTACTTTGAGATTTCCCCCATGGACTACATTTCCACGTTTAAAGATTTTTGGGGTTTTTGTTTAAAAAATCTTTTAATCTTTCATGGTTTAACCTCTTTCAGTATGTGATGTTGCCTGAATTGCCTGCTGTTGTGGTCTTCAAAGATGAAACTTACTTTGTTTATGATGGTAAGTAGTGGTTTGTAAATCAAGTAAGTTAGGAAGATGCAGTATGAGAGACTGGATAAAGTTATATGTGCAACTCTTATGATTGGGTGGAAATTTGAAGAGCTTATTGTAAGAAAATAGTTTAACAAAATCCATTTCAATGCTCTGGCCTTGTCTACTGTTCTGTTTTGGTTTTCCTCCCCATAGGAGGGGAGTTGGGATGCAGATCTATGAGAAGCTTTATGGTAGGAATTACTTGCTACAATTTTATGACAATTAATTGTTAACCTGAAGTTACTGATACTTCATTCTATACAATAGATTTATTCATTCTACACAATAGGATTTAACACAAATGTGTTTAATTAGCATTTGTGTGTGTGTATGCATCATACATATATATGTTTATGTACGTTTTTCTTTTTAACTTGTGATTAAGATCTAATTACAGTGGTGTTGGTAGTATGTGCTAGAATTTGATTCATTACAGGTTAAAATATCTGGCATTGGAAACTAACCTTCAGTATAACTGAGTCTGAATTTACACTCACAGTGCGGTTAATGCGTCTAATTTTTCTTGGTTTCTTTGTATTTCACGTAAGGACTCATCAGAAATGTTACAGTATTTTTGTATCTTTTTGTTTCAAACGATGCACAATTATCTTGTAAAATAATATTGTTTATCCTTGATTTATGAAAAAAATCATCATATCAGCTTCTCATGTTTTGCTATAATACTTTTTGCTTGACAATTGAAAATAACTGTAGAAGTTTTAAAACTAAAGAGGAATTGGGGAATATGTGTGAGATCTTGTCTTACAACAACAAAAGGAAAAAAAAAAAAGTTTGCCTCTATAGGCAAAATAAATTATTTTTTTGTTTGTTTGTTTTTAGAGTATGAAGATGGTGATTTGTCGTCCTGGGTAAATAGGGAAAGATTTCAAGGTTATCTTCATGTAGATGGCTTCACGTTATATGAACTTGGAGACACAGGTGAGATTCTGCTATCACTAAGCTTTCTGGCATCTGTTGTACTTAATGCTTAGAAATGTTAAAGAGCACTAAGAATGTGTTTTTTGAATCTCAACAGTTAATTAATCTTAGAGTTAGAGTTGATAGTGCCCGCCTTTTTTTTGATGTTGGTGAGATCTATTGTCTATAGGCTTCATCCAAGGCCTGCACTAGTCCTTTCCTCACAACATAAAAGTTAGCATGTCTAATCCTGTAGTAGTCACAAAAAATTAGTAGGACTTTCAATTTAAGAGCAGATAAGGTTTTGCATAAATAACATGGAATGTATGTGGTGTGGCATTAAGCCACATCTTAATTTATTTTCAGTACCTTTAAGAAAACCACACTTAGGCAGGTAGGAGTGGCTATTTGTTATAGCAGTTGGTTTATACTTAAAACTGATTGCGCTCCCTGGAGAGTATCTGATCTTCTAGGTTGGAATATTTTTCATCTGAGAATGCATGTTTCTCTTTAAGTGGTTTCAAGTATTTTATTTCTTATTTTAGGAAAACTTGTGGCTATTGCAGTCATTGATGATAAAAACTCTTCAGTGGAGCATACCAGGTACAGAATTGAGTATTGCTGTCACTGTGGGAGAAATGTACTGGTATGACATAGTGAACTTTGGAAGTGTCTTAAATGTTAAGAAATGCTAGGTTACATGAATGGGTTTAACCTATGGATGTTCTCTTAATTTCTAACTTTACCCTACTGAATTTATTTAATTTATGGCTGTGTTGAAGAACATGTGAGTTCAATGAGGTTATGGGAGTTCCTGTATCGCTCTTCTTATATTTGCTAATGAGGTCACAGGAGCAAACAGTGATTGCATAGCTTTTTAAAGCTGCTGTGTCACCTTTTAATCATATACAAGAGTATTTGAGTTCAGATGACTTTGGGATGAACTTAGTTTAAGCCAATGACTGTTCCTCAGCTCAGTTGCGTTAAAAATTCATTTAGTCATGCTTATATATTAGTTGTCTGTAGAACTTAAATTAGGAAGGGGCGTTTTCAATTGGGTTGGAATTTGCTGAAGAAACTGAGAGGAACATACCTTCCCCTGTCCTCTGATGGCACAGATGAGTAAGAAAATATTGTTCAAATACTGTGTATGCTATTTTCCCAGACATCTTCAGATTTTCTTCAAAGTGCTGCATCTTCAGATAGAATGAAGCAAGCTTGACATCTGTCTGTTTTTCTGGTGTTGAGATTATGTGGTAGATAGCCTTTCAACCCTTAGAAACCAAGCAAGATCAATAAGGTTTTTTGTTAATGGAACAGGGGATCCTTATTGCTGATGAGGTACTATTTGCTGCTTACTGGGGAAATCTCCATGTTTATTTTTTGTGTTTTGACGGAGTATATCCTGGATTAATAATGTTACTTTTTTTTCATCCAGACTCAAATCTATTATTCAGGAAGTTGCTAGAGATTATCGGGATCACTTTCACAGGTAAGCACACATGGTACTATAATAACTTAAGTGAACTTCTGCATTAATCTTTTTAAGGCAGCAGTCATTTTTTTCATTTTACATGACAAATGTTACAGTGCTTGCTTTTATATTCATATACTGGTATTTTATAAGACCATTCCATTAATTGTGTTGTGGGATGCTGTTTGTTTTGTAGATCATCAGTTTTTTAATTATATTGATAAGTGTGTGCTCTTTACTTCAGTTATAGGAAAAATATTTAAGGAAGAACTTTGCTGAAACTCGCTATTCTTTTTTCCTTTTCATCAATCTGTTTTTTATTGCTTCTCTTACAGGGATTTCCAGTTTGGCCATATGGATGGAAATGATTACATTAATAGTTTACTAATGGAGTAAGTAAATTCTTAGTGGAATATTCCCTCTTCTCTTGGATTTGTTGCTAAATATATTTTATTGAAAACAATCTTACGAAGAATTCCTGCCTTTTGTGCATTTAGAGGAAAAATTATTGTCCTCAGAATTCAGTATGTAACATAGTATCAGTTGTTTGTTAAATTAAACTGCATAATTTAATGGTAGAAGTTTGGCTTATTGATAAACTGATAATGGTGGTAGAGTTATCTTTTAGTTCTGCTTTAAATTTTTTTTATTAGAACTGTGTGGGTTTTTCCTTCGTTAAATTTACAATGCAGTAGACACATAAAAAGTTATGTCAATTTGTAACGGGAAATGTAAATAGTGGTTATGCATTGGCTATGTTTTTTTATTTTTATTTCTGGAGAGGCACTTTTCATTCTTGATGCATTTTTAAGACTTACTTAGAAGCGTGCTTCTGCAGAGAAGCAGCATAAAATGCATGGAAGATGCTGTCTGCGCTTGATGTCTACACGGTACATTTTGAAATACATAAGTAATTTAACAAGATGCTTGACAATTGCCCTTATTATTACCCTTGTCTAAAAATGCAGAATTGGAGAGTTAAGTTGCTTGGCATTTACAGTTGACTACTCTGGCCTTTTGAGTGAAAGAAGGTTAAAACAGAGGTCAGTATGCTAGCTCTGTAAGTTTTCCAATGAACAAAGCATGTGTTCATGCCCCTAAAGATTCTGAGCTTCAAGAGGATTCAGGAGGCACAAGGTCTGCAGTTCTATGTAGTTTAACACCTGAATACAATTAATTTAAAACCAGCTGTCTCTCAATTGAAGTTTAGTGATGTGATTGATCTAGTGCTTTATAGCTGCCAAAAGTGAGACCTTCCTCACTTCATTAATTGTATCTCCATTGCAGGCTCTTAGGTCAGACTATTGGCTGAGCTGTTTCAGCCTGTTCATCTGACAGAAAAGTGTTTTGTTTTTTTGGCTATGCAAGTAAGGGGGTTATTTTGCTGATCCAACAAAACCCTTAAATGTCTTCCTGTGTATTCTGCTGAGTACCAGAACTGATGTGAAAAGGAGCAGGGGAGGGAGATGAGGTCTTCTTTAGGAGAAAGAAAATGAAGGGGAAGAAGATAGAATTGCCACTTACAGTGATAATGATCTGTTGGCAAGACTGGATTCAACTGGATTGTTTAACTTAATCTGCAAAATGTCTGATTTTAGAATTTGTAGTATATAGAAAGTTGCTGCTAAAATAGTTAGAAGTTTTTAATTATTTTTAAACAGAGTGTATACATTTCCAGTTTAAGTGGGAAGCAGCAAAAGAATGTGGCAAAGCATGTTCACTGTTGCAAGTAGCTGCTCCTCATGTGGCAACTTGAGTGATTCGAGGTAAATCTTATTGTGAGGGCTTCAGTTTTCCACCAGATGGCAGCAAGTGGAAACAGAAAAAACCCGAATAGTGAGAAAGCTACTGCAGAATACTTTCTTACTGCGTAGATGCACATAGGAACAAATCCTGTTTCTTCACAAGGGACAATATTGTATGATTTGTGGGGATAGAAGTAGTAGTCCTTGAAAAGTAGTACACTGTTGAACTTTGCTGTAACTCCATTAGTAGACATTGTAATTTATCTGTCTCTTCAGAAGGATGAACATGCTTTTGTTGGATTAAAAATTATATGGTTAAAACTATGCATAAACAAAGAAAGCAGATTATGTATTTTACTGAAAGCAAAGATGCACCTTCGTGTAAGCTAAGGTATATAGCATCATAGGAATGTCAACTATAGGCGTGTGTAGAATGTTAATTTCTCAGCTCTTTGAAGAAACGCATTAATCAATAATCATGAAATAATAGCCACAGTTAAGGCTGAAATCATCATCAGTATTACATGGATTACCAATATACATGGGTGGGGCACTGTTTGACAAGAGTGAAAATAGAGAAAAACAAGGTTTGCGTTGCTTCTGTGTGAAGGAAAGCCACCTAGTATTTAAATACATTATTGACATAACTCCAGAAAATTGGGAAAGTACAGGAGATTTTTTCGCTTATTTAATGTATTTTAAATCTTTCTTGTTGAACAATGCACTTACTCAGTATGAAGTTTTCCTAAACTTGATCTAATTTTGAATTTAGGGATGCTTTGAACAGTAGATTATACTAGTTTGTCTCCAGAGATAATTTCTAACAAGTTTTATTTCTTTCTGATTCTGTGATATTAAACAATGCTTGCATGTGAAGGTCAGCTGCTGAGTAATAGAAACTGTAGCTCATCTGCCATATCTAAAACAGATGTAGAAAAACTTTGACTGGTGTAGCGCATTCTTTTGACTTGACAGGTAGAGGTTGACTGATAGAGCTGATCAGTTGTACCATGCTGCTTGGGATTTGGATTGTACTTTGCCTTTGTGCACTAAAATACTTAATGTGTTGTGCTAATAGTACGTTACATATACAAGGGTACTATCTGTGATGTCTTACTAATTGGCAGGTCATAAAGTACCTGATTTGCAGTCACTATGGGTATGTAAAATTCAGTAAGGTGGAATAGTGTCACTGACACATGTGAAGGAAGAAACAGTAATGAGAAACATACTTGTACTGTTCAGGTGATTCTTTTCCCCCTTCCTTCTTGCCTTCAAGGAACTGCTATAAGGAACACATGTGAAGTGAAGTTTAATGGATACCCTTTTAAATGATGTAGGAATTATTGGATTGCAGTGTTTTACACAGTAGTTCTTTAAATATTCTAACTATCTGTTTTTTATTTCCAGTGACCTGACAATCCCTACTATTGTTGTATTGAATACCTCCAATCAGCAGTATTTCCTACCAGATAGGCATATTGAGAACACAGAAGACATGGTTCAGTTTATTAACAATATCTTGGATGGTACTGCTGAAGTAAGTCTTCATTGTGACTTGGAATATGTTAGTTGGTATTTATTTCCTTAGATGCTAAAGTAGGGAAAAAACTTGGTTATTTTGTTATGCCATATATTTTGTCTTCCTCTGTTATGTTCTGCCAATGAATTGTGAATTCTTGAGGTGTGCTGTTGCTCACTGTTCTGACTGCAGAATCTCTTGTAGAAAGCAACTTTTTTTTTTTGTTTATAGCATAATGTTAGATGACTTCTCTTGATATTTCTTTTACTGGTGTTATTGGTAAATAGCTTTTTATTCATCTCCTGGTTTGCTTTAAACATATTTGTTAATTTTTTTTTCATAACACATAATTAAGCTCTTCCCTTTCTTTTGGGCAGTAATTAATAAATCTAATAGCTTGATGAATGATAGGTTCAGACTCAAAAATCGGTGGTATATTTGCTTTGAAAATTACAAAGAAACACAAGCTTACCCCTCTCTTTCTGCCTAAAATTAAAAATGAGCTGTTTCTTATTAAAACAACAAAATTAACAGATCAATCTGGAATTGATGGCTTGGACAATTTTTTACTGTTGGCAAAATAAACTTGGGTGTGCTTATTCCTGCAGGGTACTGTAAGATGGACAGAAGGCTTTGTTATGTGGATGAGGAGAGGGATCATGGGTCAGAGCTTTCACGTGTGGTGATGGGGCATGAAGTGGAGGGCTGTGCTAACAAATCATTTGTCTGCTTCTTGGGAGAAGCCTGTGTTGGTCTAAGGCCCAGTTCACCTTATATTGAATGCTTACTGTTTTGGTTGAATCCCACTTTACATAATGCCAGCAGTTTTAGGTCATCAGGTGGTAATGATAATAATGCTGTAGATTGTTTCAGTCATATGGGGTACATTGGTTTATTTAATCTGACAAATTGATGTAGCAGCATAATGTAGGTGGATTTTTTTGCTGTTCATTACTTGCCATTCTTCTAGTTGCAAGGTGAGAGGTATTCCTGTAATTTAATTGGTGGTTCTTTGTTCTTCAGTTCTGTTTTTTAATGCTTTAACTGCATTGAATTATGTTATCAACACCTAATTTGCTCTATTAAACATACCCTTCAGGTTGAAATAACAAATGACATTGGTTTGTTTGGCTTTCAACTTTGTGGAAATTCATTTGTGATGCCTTGTTTTTTCTGCCATAGTGTCACTTAAGTCTCGCTACATTTTTGTTTCCAGTATTTCGGCTAAAATGATTAAATGTCTAAACTCACATCTCTCTTTCTATATGAAAGTGATAATGCAAGACAGACAATACAGAATGTGACTTCATTTAAGCTAAATTGTGTCTGTAGACATAAACTAGCACTACCTTGGCTGCATTCCAGCCTAAGAAATTGTGCAGCTCTTGAGAAATGACAGTCTTCAAAGTAAACAAGCAACAGGATGCAGCATTTCTGAACCACAGTGAAATTTCTGAGAGGTGCAACATTTTCCTTTTCCCTTCTTTGGGAAGTGTTGGATTATCCACCTTGACTTTATTGTCATTTTCTATAAGGCTCTATAAGTAGCTTTCTGTGAGTCTGTTTCACCTTTGTGGACTTTTTTGTAATTCTATGGGTTTTGGTCAGCATCTGGTGCAGATCAGTTGACTTTCAAAATGTAGGTATGTTTCTCTGTCAACTCAAGACGGGTGAAAACTGGTCCTCTTCAACAGACAAATTGCTTTGGATTCATGTAGTTATTTTGGAGACTGCTAAATTACATGGCAGTGAAGGTACAGTCTGTCATACAAGTTTTCTTTATTATGCCTTTCTGTCTTCTTGTTACTTAATGCCTAGACTTTTCTAACAGCTTCTATCGTAAACCATAAATAGATATAAATAAATCCATAAATAGCTGCAGGAAAGTTCAGAAGATCACTGCCAATTTATAATTGTTACATCAGGATAGTGGATAGTTTCTGTTAGTGTTCCTCTATGGTGAGAGACTGGAGTGCCAGTCCACTGCTAAAATTTGCACTGATTGTTTAAAACAATTGTGAGAGATTTTTTTCATGAGACTACCAAAATGCTTATCCATGTGTGAGAACTTGGAGCATCTGAGCATCCTGAGATGCAAGAATAATTACTTTTCATTTCCTTCTAAAGGGACTTAAGATTGCAAGTCTGAAGAATGAACTTTTGGAATCATAACTGAAAAGTGTCAGCAGTTTTGACATGGTTCCATTTGAAATTTCAGGCACAGGGTGGTGACGGACTTCTGCAACGAATCAAGAGAATAATCTATGATGCCAAGTCTACTGTAGTGGTGAGTTTTATTTTTCATTAAACTAGATGTTGCCATTGTCAATCAAAATGTATGGAAAAAGTTTGTTTACGTATACATTGTGCGTATGTTATAGGTACACGTACATGAGGTTTAAGCCAAATGAACTTCTTGATTGAAGTTTTTAATAATAATTTCCGGTGTGTTAAATATTCAACATACATTAGATTCTTCATTTTGCATTCCTTTTCTGTATTGGTCTGACACTTATTTTAAGGATAGAACAGGGAGAATTCAAAATCTTTTCCTTGACCCCTGTGACACATTTCACTGAAACTGATAGCACTTCCACGTTCTGAGAAATGTTAGTGTTTAAGTCCAACGAGCTAGAGCATAAGGGAATTAAGTACTACACTTTGTGTAGTTTTAAAGCAAATGTTTTTTATCATCTTTCCCATAGGTTAATTATGCTTAACAGAATTTTGTTGGGAAAATGTACACAAATCCATTTCTTCATTTGTCCTACACAAGCAAAAAACCTATGCTGTGGATTCAAATTGAAACTTACATGTTTCTATCAGCGTCTTCCAAACTTCTATCAATGTGCAACATTTAGCCATCAGTTTCTGAAACTAAAAGTCTATTTTCCTAAACCATTAAACTACTGTTCAGTAGAAAGCTAATGACAGCTGTAGAATGTTTCTGCAGATCCCTTATTACTCAGACTAATTTTTGAGAATGAGACACAAATAAGAGATGAAACTGGTTGCTTCAAAGTGTTATTCTAATACCATTAGAACAATTGTTTCTTAGGCTTCAAATAATTAATTGGATATACATTTGACATGTTAACATTAGCTATCCCAATGCCAATGCAACATTGTAATATTTGCACTTCCAAGTCTTTTTTTTTTTTTTTTTTTTCATGAACTTAGAGTAGTAATTGTTAAAATGAGGACAACTCCTCCTTTCTGGGGAGGAGAAAAAGAAATAAACAAAAAACCCCAAGCAACCAACAACAACAAAAAACCAGAACAACAAAACCAAACAAAAAAAAAACAACAAACAAACAAAAACCACCAAACCCAAACCTGACTGTAATTTTTGATGTTTCTGAATAAATACCCAGAGTAATAAGAGAAGTAATGTGGTAATTTTTTATATTAACTGAAAGTGTTTTTTACTTCAAATTTGTGTTTCAACAGTCTGTGTTCAAGAGTTCACCACTTCTAGGATGCTTTCTGTTTGGGTTGCCCCTGGGGGTCATCAGCATTATGTGTTATGGAATCTGCACAGCTGATACAGATGGAGGGGTAGATGAACATGAGGCAGCTAAAAAGGAAAATGGTGATCGGGAGCTCACAGATGAAGGCAGTGAGGAAGAGCAAGAGGAGGAAAAGAATGGAAAATATACAGGACTTTCAGATGGAGAACTGAAACAGAAAGACATAATGGAAAAGAAAAAAGACTAACCTTTTGAACAAAAGAATTCTCTAGAATTTCCAAATGGACTTATTTATTGAAGGTAGTCATTTGTTGATGATCTTCATGAAAGAGGACCTTTCTGTTTATATTACGATAGTTTTGACTTGCATGTATTCAAATTTTCTCAGAATTCGACAGGTAAAAAAATATGGATGTTATTTTAATTGTCTTTAACAGATTAACAAAGCGCAATTTAAACTAGTATGATTTGCAGGTACAGTTCTGCACTGTTTTTGTTTTTTTTTTGAAGGGTTTTGAATTGTTTGTTTTCAGAACAGTGAGATAATGTTACTTGACCTTAGTGTACGTGATGAACTACTACTAATATAGCCTAACTGAACACTCATTCATGTAAAACTAAGGCTGAAAATTAAGAAAGAGGTTAGTTAAGATATCTGTAAAGTCTTTCAGAGCCTGATAGCTAAAAACAACTTAGAGTTTTCCAAGAAGTCACGTTGGACTTGTTGCACATTATTTTGGAGAAAAAATTTAAGTCACCCTAAACTTTTCTGTTTTCTCAAGTGAAATGTAAATTGTTAGGAATTAGAGGACTGTTTTACCATGTAGTAATATAATTGCTGGCAGTCAAGAATGTTTACTTGATATAGGATGTGACAGTTAGATGATAAATTAAGTCTTATTAGTGCTTTAGTAGCTAAAAATATTGGAAAACTTCATTAAAAACCTTTTAGAATATGATCACCTGTTAAATTATTTTGTATGAGTGTTTACACAAACAGTGCAAATGATATTTAAGTTTTCTGAATCTGCAGTACAACTTGATAAAGGAAGACAAACACCCTTTATTTTTCAGTAACTAATGACAAGCTTTTTGAATGGTCTAAATTTGTTTAATTCAGATTGTTACGTATATTTTTAAATAATTGGTGTTGGTATTTTTGTTTGAGACTGTTATGTACTCTGAAGGAGGGAGCTAACAGAGCATAATACTAGTACATATTGGTCAGTATAGTGCTTTTTTGTTACCTGTTTCATTATAAAAGTCACTTTTAGTACAACCATGTGACTGTTAAAAGGACTAGTTTGTGTCCAGGGTTAAAATCTCCAAGTATAAGCTATACAGCAGACTTTGGCATTGATGTCTTGGAGGGTATCACAGAAAAATAATCCTAATATTGCTCTTCTTCATAAGTATTTGTCATGGGTTTTTTCTCTCTTTTTTTGTTTTTTAATGTTATATGGCTGTAAAATACAGATTATAATGCCCTCCTTACAAGGCAACGTGATCACATAAGATCATGCTATAGCACTTAATTAAGGAATATTAAGTTAAAAAAGATGGGTAAGCTTAAAAAGAGAAGTTCTGTGTTTGAGTAAGCCTGATGATGATATAAATCATAACCCGGGAAAATGTATTGCATCCTTTTTCCTTGTAGGAAAGAAACTTATTTCTTCTGTTTGAGTAGCTTGGGAACAGCTGGCTTCATGTTGCAGTACAGAGTACAGTAAGTAGATCCCTGACTTCAAAGACTTTTGTTACCAGACAGGATAAGCAATATCTAAGGAGGTTAGGATTTTTTGTTTTGCCCTTTTTTTTTTTTTTTTTAATTCTGTGTCTGATTTTAAGTCCAACCTTTTTCCTTTTGAGAGAAGAGAAAAACATGAGTTCATAAAATACTGAGTAGCAGGTGTTTGATATGTTCGGGTTTTTCTTCCCCTTTTTTTTTTCTTCTTTTTCCTTCTATAAATTGCCTTTTTTAATTTTTTATCATTATAGCTAGTTGTACATAGTGACCTGAGGTTTTTTTTTTATTTTAGTTAATTTTTTTTGGCAGAATCTTTGAAGTGTAGTTTTAGTATATATTTGAAAAGTGAGGTGCTTAAAAATGTGTTTAGAATGGGTTTTTTTTAACATAGTGTAGAGATCTTGGGTTGTTTTAAAAAGATAAATCAATGAGAAGCTTGCAAGTTCCTTTGTACTTTAGCACAACTCAAGTGCTGATAGTCAAAATGTAGGACTGTTAAGGCAGTGATATATTTTCTTGATTTGTCTCTTAAGATTGCAGTTACAGATCAATTACATATTTAATTTTGGCTCAGGCTGGAAACCTGCAGCTTTTGACTTAATAAAAACATTGAAGTGGTCAGTGGAACGTTGCTGTTCCTTCTGTGGTGTGTAATAAATTCTGAATTCTGCTGCTCTGCTAAGAACTGTTTCAACTATGAGCCTTCATTTTCTGTTGTTACTTTTGCTTGTGTTTATAATAAGTAGTAGCCAAATAACTTGCTGAGCAATCTTCTGAGATGTAGACCTGAATGTGGTAAATACTGTGTAAGAAACAGATCACAGTGGGATCTGTTAAAACTGAAACACTTAACTGCTAGAGTTAGAAGGAAAGCATGTGTCTCAGTCACTTCTGAACTGCAGCTTAATCAACCAGATGTGTACTGAACTGTTGGAAATTAAATTTGAAGTGTACTGCTGTTTTCACCAAACCCTTCTCCCAGCTATATTCAGCTAGACATAAGGAGAAGAAAAGTGTACAAGACTTTCTGTCAGATGTGGTGTGAAATTAAGGGGTTTGCTGTGGTGATGCAGATAATCGAGTGTTGTCTGAGGGGGGAATGTGGCATTTTATTTTTTTCTTCAAAGTTTCTTGAAGCAGCTTCACTGTAATAACTTCAAATTCACAAAATAATGCTGCTTTTTTAAGTCAAGTGTAAGCCTTTTGTTTTTCTGTAATAAAAATATTCAAAAGAGCTTGTTTCCTTTGCTTAATTTACACTGTGTTAAGCTTGGCTATTACGCACTGTGTTACGAGGCTGTGTTCCCTGGGATGCTTTTTATAAGCGTACTTTAGGCCCCAAGTAAAGCAGTACAAAAAAGTGGCTGGTAGCTTTTTAAAAGAAAAATTAGTTCATCCTGTCTGATACCTTCTCGTCAATATTTGGAAATGCTCTCTAGATGCAGGAGTTAATATTTACTTTTGTTCGCTCAATACAAAAAGTGAGTCAATATCTTAGCAGTATAAAACAAATGTATTTCTAAAAAAGAAATGTTAAAATACCCATTCGTTCCATTAACATACTCTCAAATTCTTAGAAGAGTTTGAGTAGTGAAGAGAACCTGGAGCATACTGTTCCAGTAGGCATCTCTTTCTGGAAGAACTTGAGTAGCTTTGACATGTGGAAGCGTGCAATCTCTTACTCCTTCATTTACCTAGGCTGTTTTAACTGATAATGTCCACACTGTGGTGCTCACTGCTTAAAGGATAGAATGATTTTACTCTGGTTGATCTGATGTGTTGAAGATGGCAAAGAAGAGCTTAATTTTCATGAAGTATTTAAAAGGTGTAGCTCATTCTGTTTCAGTCCAGAACTAGTTTACCCTGTTCCTCTTTTGTCAGCATGTTTGAAGAAATGATTGTACTTGGAGGAATGGAAGGGTGGAGAGTTGTGCTGATGACAGCCAGAAGCTCAAGTCTGAAAAAGGTGCAAAACTGAAATGTACATTCCTTAAGCTTTTAAAGTCTTATGAGACTGTAGAAGTTTCAGGTTGTATTATACTTTGACAGAGTGGTACTGGCTCCCAGATCTTCTCGGGGCACATGGCAGCTGTCTGCTGTGTTGTTCTCATCACTGAGTACATTGCTAACATTGAGTCATACAAAGCTGTTGCAGGTCATATTGCTGTAACCAATGAAAACAATTTTGACAATATTGTGTTGAATGCTCTATTGAACTCTTAACTTGTGAAGGTTTTATAATCTGCCTAGGCAGTGTACGTGTTCCTGAAACAGTTATTTCTCTGATTTCTTTTTAACAATTTTAAAAGATTGCTGATACTATCCTTGTATCAATTTACTAACATAAAATGCCATTTAGCAGCTGATACGAACTTCCCTTTTGCTAGCAAATTTCCTTCTGCTAATACACCAAGGAGTATAGAAATGTTTGCAGTTGTTTAGAATGAATAGACTAGAAGCATTTTACATAAAGCATTTTTTAATGGAGTATTTTGGCTTTCAAGAGTAGGACCTGAAAGATCTAGGTGGTGCTTTGAAGGAGAGCAAGGAAACCTCTGAGACTATTACTTACAAGAGGAATAGTATTCCTTTATAGCTCAGTTACAAGGCTGGTGTAGTCTTCAGCTGGGTTAATGACTAAAATGGTGGCTGGTTTTAGGCTGACTCAAGAGATTGAGTAAGCACTAACTCATGAAGGGGATGAAAATGCATTGGCAGAAGAAATGGGAATAGGAGAAGAGAGAGGAGGGGGAGGCATGTGTTCTCTTATCTGTGTCTTATGTCTTCATGTAGATGAACTACATTTAATATTTGCATAACTAGTGGGAGTTTTAAGACCTTCCAAATGAAATCTTATATTCTCCATTTACTTTAGAGAGAGAAGTTTGCCTGACATAGAGCAAGTAGTATTACTACCCAATCACGGTTACTACTTATGGATGGAGTTGCCATTCTCTTCAGAAACATACACTCCAAGTCACTCAAAATAACATATTTTAACGTTCATCATTTGTTTGAAACAAATACCAAAACCCAATTCGCTTTCATCTTAGGTTGCTACACCACTGCTTTAAAGAAATTATAACTCTGAGTGTATTTAAATTCTTGCAGTGGTGGCAACTTGTAGTCCCAATGCTATCAGGAATTGGAGATCTAATCAACAATGTAGGTTTTGTATTTTAATTTTAAAGAAGTGTGGTTTGTTTGTTTTTGAAGTAAACTATAATAAATAATACTGCAAGAGAGTTGCTGTCATTTTATTCTTTTCACCTGAATAGTAAATGATGACTCTTAATTCAAAGCAGACAATGTATTGTTCATAGACTGGGGGCAAGAAAGGAGAGGAGGGTGGAAATTGAAGTGACTCAAAAGAAAACAAAAAGACTTTGGGACTTCAGTCCTAAGCTTTTAATCCCCTCCCAAAGTAGTGTTTTGGTTCTTTTTTTTTTTCCTCATTGAGTCATTTTGACTTAGGATTGACTGTAGCTTTTTACTTAATCTTTTTTCTTAGTATGCTTCTCTAAAAAAATTGAGTGTTCTGACAGTACACTGTACAGTAAAAATTGAAATGCAGACTGGTGTTGTGAATGGCCACTGGCTGATTTTCTTTATTTCCTCTTCACTTCTGTAGGATGTGTCTTTTTCAATTTTACCTTTGCATACTGGGCCAGTTGAGCTGCTTCTACTTTGCACTTCTTGCAGGATACTACATAGAAGCTATCAAAGTATCACTGTAGCTTTTAAAGACATTTTTGGAGATTCTTATCATCAACAAACAATTAAGTTTTAGAATAACTTTCATGTTCCTAAACAGAACATTTGTTAGAGTAGGAGGAATTACAGAAAAAAGGTGGTCCTATGGTAGAATGCATTTCAAGTGGAAGGTGTGTACATGGTCTGCATAGAAACATAAAGTGTCTAGGAACAGAATTCTCCTTTGAAGTAAGAGGTCTCCTTTTATATAAGGTAAAAGAAAGCTAAGACTACCTTCTTTTCAGTCACTACAAAAATTTAATGTAAGCATATTTCCTGCAGGTGTTGGAAGAAGTGCTTGTTGGCCCAGACAAGTCCTTGACAATGCATTAGTTGCTCCTGAGCTGGAGAAAGATTAATTGCCTTCAGTAGATTTGTCATTTAATAGCTGTGTCCAAGTCTCGGTGGAGAAAATAATTATAAATTATGCTGTGCCATCATGCAAAATTATGCTTCATGCAAATAAAAAACACTTGAGAATTGGGTTAAACCTTGACATGGTAAGACTATGGTGCATATCTTCCTCCTTCTCTTCCCTGTCTTTTAAAATGAAATACTTTAAAAAAAAAAAAACAAATACAGAAGGAATGAATATTCTTCATGGCTCATTTATGAAATCCCAAAGTGCTTCAATCACATCCCAAATGCCACAGGTTGCAAGAAATAATGCAGTATACTGGGACGTTAACTTTTTAAGATGTATCTGATCCTACTGTCAAGTAAGAAGTATCAAAAGGCTTTCAGAGTAGCTTGAAGGAGAAGAGGAAGTATCTTCTAAAAAAGTAAACAGAAGTGTTGATCAGTGTCAAGTCCCTCTGAAAGGCAGATATACCAGAATATGGAAAGTACTCTTTGGAATGGATCTTGGAAGTAGCTGAGAGCTTCGTGTCAGTATTTAGAATTATTTAAAATAGAAGGATTTCTAGTAGAGGGAGAGTAAGTAATACTTGATTTTTAGAAGAGGATTTAAGTGCAGATATGAATCTTGACCTGAATGAAGTATTCCTATTTTTATACTTTGCATCATGCGCTGTTGTAATTCAAGTGGTCTGTCTTAAAGAGGAAAGCTGTCAGTGCGTTCGTGTGAATTTGTGTTGGGCTTTCATTTCCGGAGAGCACCTGGAATTCAAGCATAATGCAGAAGCAAGGGGTACTTTCAGTGGGCTGTAACTCTGCGTCAGCTTCAGTTGTCAGAAATCTAAATACTAAGACATACCAGATACAAAACCTTGAGTTGCTCACTTAGCTTTACAGAGGCTCAAGCCATGTATGGGAAATTAATCACACACAGGCGCTGTGTATTAGGTAATGGAGAATTATTATCTATGGCTTAAACAATCCCAAGAAAGAACCTGCATGCCTTCTTTTAGTTTTGTAAATAATGGTTAGGAGATGGGAGGAATTTTTCATTGCGACATCCTTAACTCTTGCATCCAAAATGTGTTATCTTGGCTAGAAACGTGCAGCAAGGCTCGTAGGGGAAGGAAGTTTGCAATGAGGGCTAAAGGCATGATGATCTTAAAGTAAGACTGTTCCTCATGTTAAGGTGCCATGGAGGCTGGGAAAGAGTTATAAAGGAAATGCATAATAAAATGAAGCTGGTAATGTTCTCATTCAAATAATATGCTACTTTATCACACCAGTCTTCTTAAAAGTGTTAATAGGCCTGAAGTTGTATGAGGATGTGATGCACTGTGACGGTATGAAGCAGTGAAATATTTCCATAGCAGTGTCAGTTCTTTTCACTTCTTCCCTTTAAAAGGAAGAATGCTGCAGTGCAGATCCTTGGTGTGAACGAGCACTGATGAGCTCCAACACCAGTTTCTTTTCCCGAGTTATTTTGCAGAAGGAGGAACTTGGCTGCACAGAGGAGCATCTCTGGTGAGTAGTGCCTCTGGTAGTCTCTCGCACAGGCGTGGGTCAGCCCCAGTGGCTTTCAGAAAAAGTTGGAAATGACACAGCATGAGGCTGAAAAGTGGCAGATGCAGAGACTTCAGGAGCCTCAGCTTTGACATGCAGGAAGTGTACTGCTGTGCAGAGTTTTAATGACCATCTGAAGACACAGGGCAAAGGACTCTTTCTAAACATTTAAAAAAGTCATCGTTGCATTGCTGTTATGACGTATCATGAGGTGAGAATGAATGCATGAGGTATAGAGTGAGCAGACACAAAAGCCTGTAGGGTGTTTTCTATGCTCAGGCCCATGCATGCTTGTTTGAAGCTAGGACAAAGCCACACCATTTTGGGGACAGCAGGTTCATGATCATAGATGTCTGTGCCTCTTGGTCCTTGGGCAGTGAACTTGTCCTGTCATGTTTAAATTAGAGTGTAGACATGCCACAGAGCATTAAGTTCAGTTTCTGGCCATTTTCCTTTGACATGGAGCGCAGTTTTAGGCAAGTTACTTAGGCCATAGTTTCATTATACTGCACCTTTAATGACAGTGCTGGCTTAAAGAGTTTCTGTCCTTGTGCCTTTGTACGCTGCCCTTCAAGTTATGGCCACACATGCTTTTGGAAAAGCATTGACCTAAGTAGATAAATGAAATGATCCAACTCTGGACAGAACAGCATGACAGGGTATGAGGCAGCAACAAGGGTCTGCAGGCAGCAGCAGAGTGGGAAATTTTTGGGACTATTTCATGACAAGATGGCTGTGCTGACTGAAGTATTTATTTTGTGCTTTGCTTGCTTCTTCCAGAGAACAAAGGTGATTTGGCCAAGTCCTTACATTGAAGAAACTGTGGGTTGCTATCCCATAATCCTACTTTCAATAGTACAGTAGTCTTGTTTGTAATGTATCTTAACCTGTCCTTGCTGTGAGACAGTAAACATGGAAATAGAAAAATCTGAAGTCTTGTCAGTTTAGGCAAAATGCATCTTGCATTGGATATAACTAGGTGGGAGTGGGAAGGATGCACTTCTCAGACTGAAACTGTGGGAAGTCACTGTTGTAGTGATAGGATGACTCACTGGGCTATACATTTGTAGATAAATTCTGCTGTGACGTTCTGAATGTACATCTGAAGCCCCATAGTGCTTGGAGTCTGAGTCCAGACTCAGCAATCCTTTTCATTTGTGCATCACTGCCTGTGCAAGTAACTGAGAGAAATGGGACCTACGTTATACAAAGAGTCAGGGTTTTCAGACTTGCATTTTGGGAGAGAAATCTGTTTCATATATAAAGAAAGATAACTACATGAATTTTAGACTAAACTGCCAGGCATGCAGCAATTGCAATTTCTGTTGATAGAGTTTTCTGTATGAGAATCTTAAGAGCTTTATGAGACGGACAGATTCGAGAACTGTTGCAAGAGAAGGTTGAATTAAAATCTCAAGTGTCTGCAATACTTTATTTTGGAAGCGCTTTTCCAAGTTAGGTGACAACATTGTGGTTGTAACTTTGGAGAAACAGTACCAAATGCAATATATATTATATTTCTAAATATTTGACAGGAAAGTACAGCACATCTTTAACCAGCAGTGGCCAAAGATGTATGCTGATGACTACTGGTAGCCCTGACCACTCGTTTTGGTTGAAAAGACTGCTTTCTTCAACCGCTTGGTCACTTGCTATTATGTCTATTAATTTATTCTGTTTTGTTTCCCATTTTCTTTCCTTTTCCTCTAATCTTCATTGTTTCTTTTCTTTCTGTATCATACTCTCTAAGTCTTTTACTGCCTCTGTTTCTCCTGCCCTTTTCCAAGCTTTTTCTGAATCTCGTTTCTTTCCCTCACTGTATGTTAGCAGTGAGAAATACAGAGGAAATATCAGATAATGATGAAACAATCTGTATTAAAACTCTTCATTCAGGCTACTGCATGAAATCTCATGCTATTTCATAATGACGTTATTTCCTTAGTGGCCCAGCATGTTCAGTATTCTGGTATCGTGTAGGTTTCTTCATTAATTTTGACTGGATGAGTTTAAATTAATAGACTATTTTAGTATTAAAAATAAGGGAAACATTTGTTACAGGTAACTTGAAGAATTGAGATTAACAGATTTATATGCAGATCATAAAATGTCTTGTCTTTGAGCCTTCCTCTTGGGAGTTGTCACATTTCACTCCTGTATGTAGAAAACAGGAGAATTTTAGATTTGCCTCTTTTGCATTTTTACTACAGTTAGTGAAGTATTTAAGTCTTTCTTTCAGTGAAGACAACACAGATAAGCATTTGCAGATTAATTTTGTCCTGACCTCAAATGATAAACATGGTCTTGCAAAGTCTTTCCCTGTAGCCAGTTACTAATTTCTATGATAAAATACTCTAGACACAAATTTATCTGCTACTCCTGTTGTTCATATAGTTAATCTTTAGGTCAGCAGTTGATGTCTAGTTAATTAGAAAACGAATGCAGAGCATATAGTTTTCAGATTGAAAAAGTAATGATTTTTTTTTTCCCCGAGGTCTTTTCTTTTTTCCTTGTCTTATATTTTTACAGTTTTGAGTGAAATCTAAAGAAAGCAGATAAGAATGTGATGTAGTGATGAATAATTTTTATGCAATGGCTCAGTGTCTGTGGAAAACACAATGGTTACTGTTGAAGAGCAGTTGATACGTTTGTTCTTTTGGCAAAACTATTTTAACTGAGCATATGTAATGCTCTTAGTTTTTCCAGAATGTCATAATGGTGCTTTAATGCTTGTTTAGCCAAGGTATATTCATGGAGACATCTTTCTCCTTCACCTTCTTTCTTAGTGTAAATATCAACATGTAAACAAACATGTGCAACTGATAAGCTGTGTGGGTAGTTCTCATAATGAAAGTGTCTCATTTTGCCTGTTTTGGACATGACCACTGCTTTTGTATTATTCACAAGAATGATTCCAAATTAGTCCAAATAGTTATGCTTCAGTAGGACTAGCAGATCTCTATGGATTCTTCAAAGATTTCTACCACTGTAGCTTATTACCTTTTTGCAAGGTAATTTTTTTTTTCTTTTTTTGTGAATTGCTTGTTTTTCAGTGACATTATGTTAGCAAAATTCTAGTTGTGCAAGGTGTAAATTTCTGTGCAGCCTACAGAAATGGAGCAGGAAAAATAATGATTCAGAAACTTTGTCTTGTACGATGCAACCCCCAAATATCACAACTTAAGAGTTAATTTGCCTGAGTTTATTAAATTTTAGGCATTAAGACTGCTAGTTAGTTTAGTTTCTACTATCTGTGTCTGCTGTAACAAGCTGAAATGTTTGATTTTTATATGATGCTGTTTAGGCTATGCCAGCTCAAGTCTCCCAGAAAAAAAATTGTATTGGTCTGTTCCTGCAACATCATAGCTGAGGTCTGGTAAACTGAGGTTCACTGAAATACTTGAAACATGATCTCTGGAGAGGGAAGACTAAGGTAATATGTGACTTCAACAGAAGTCAATCTACAGATAGTTCAAAGCAAAATGACCACTCCCTGTCAATTCTCTGAAACACAGCTGTAAGAAACAATTCTAAGGGAATTTGCTTCTATCTCATTGCTTTTGCATTCCACTGACTTATCAGATTGTTCAGCTCCTTTATGCTGATCTAGAATACCCTGCTGCATAATGGTTATGAGAGACATTACTGTGGGGATCTGTTACAGACCGCCTGATCAAGAGGACTCTCTGGATGAAGCACTCTATAGACAGATAGGAACAGCCTCATCCTCCCAGGCCCTTGTCCTCATGGGGGACTTCAACCAGCTTGACAGCTGCTGGAGGGATGGTGCTACCCAACACAAGCAATCCAGGAGGTTCCTCGGGTGTGTGGAAGACAACTTCCTTCTGCAAGTAATAGAGGAGCCGACAAGGAGAGGTGCCATGCTTGACCTCGTGCTCAC